>OX457042.1:46176653-46446653 GCA_949752735.1 Lumbricus terrestris
TCTGTTTTCACTTGTCATGTAGAAAAAAACTGGTTATAATGAGACCATGAAATACAGTTCAAGCAAACGCTGCGAGACCAAATTGATCCGTCGTACCGTCAAGACTAAGCCAGGTCGTCTAAAAAATAATCAGCCTGGAGGCATTAATGTAGAGCTAGCATTGGCTACATTGCAATGATCGAGTGACTATTGAAATGCCACTGGAAAAAAATCATCCAGCAATTGGTAAAACAGACATTGAGGATGAGTGAAGGATTCAGATAAAGAATAAACGAGAGATTGAACGGACCAAATAGACCAGGAAGAAGAAAGATGAACGGATATGTTACCAGCAGACGAGGCAGTTGGAGGAAGGCAACCGAGCGAAGATGATTGGAGCAGAAGCAACTACAAGATGGAAGAGAAAGGGGATAACTAGATATCAGGCATCTACGCATAATGTTGTATTACTATGACGTGTTCTATGATCATCCTTTCGATTTTTCGTTAATTGGACATATTGCAATAACATTTCATTTTGACCATTTCTAACTCTGATATGCATATTATAGTTTGCATAAATGCAAACACGAAAAGGGCCTACTTAGGTCTATAATTACAATTAAATTTTATGCATACGCATTATAAGAATAACTTAGATACCTTATATAGTCTAATATTGCTTTGCAGTGTAACTAACTTCACTGCCTTTAGGCAAGGTAACTTTCAAGACTTGACTTTAGGTTACCGGATAAATCTAAAATAATATCATTCCGTGAATGCGTTTGCAGTTTCTGTCAATGACCTTAGACTGAGTTCCTCTTAATGTCTAGGTCTCTATAGTAGGGACTCCATTGGGAGACCCTTGATTTTAGCTTGTCAACATTCGTAGGACCTCGAAGCAACACATAGCAACGAAACGCATCTTTCACAAATCATCTCTGAGTAGATAATTTGCATATTGAAGATGTGCTTTGTTAATTTGACTTACAACTGTTTTACAGGGACTCCTTATTTTCATCTTCCACATGATTTTTCATAGCAAGGTAAGCGGGTCGTTAACTGTTATTCGTTCAAAGTGATATTCAAACTATTATGAAAGATCAAAGTAGAGAATAGATGACGCAATAAAGAGGCAGTTAATATGTTGAACAATCACGCTTTAACTATAGGATAATTTCCAATGGATATCGGGCTTCTGCGAGTTCTTCCATCTGCGAAGAACTGCTTGACCGTGTGCTACTTGCGTCATTCGTTGTCGGTGTAAGCACACAGTTCAAGATCTACCATAGTGTCCTAGTTTTATATTGGATTGATGATTAGCCTAATCATCATCGTATTGCCGGTGTTCTAAAATTGACCATTGACACTATACCAACTCTGCATTTGAAGTCAGGAAATCATTTGAGACAGGTCTTGCAGATTTGAATAAACATAGTTGAGGTAGTAAGCAGATGTCGTGCTGAAAGATTCCCATGCATCGTGCAAGCTTAGACCATACTGACATCGTTGTGTCGCATGTTCTAGACAGATTTTACTTCGTTCAATTCTATCGCCACAATGTCATGATTTCAGTTGCATTTAATTGGTTATCTTGGTCAATTCTTCTTGGGATTTTCTTCCATTTACTTAGGACCTCCTACTGCGCCAGTGTGTTTCTATTTGCTGCTTTTGCTGCCATTAATTTATTATTGTTGTTGCAATAGACAAGAAATGACTTGATTTGTCATGAGTTTATTGATCGACATAAACATGGATGTCTTTCAGGAAATAAATGAGAAGCTTTCCTGCATCTGCTGCATCTGTTCATGGTTCTGCATATTTTGTCGCTGTCGTAAGCAAGCTCGTGATGTCTCCACCCAGACGACTTCAACTGAAGAGTCTACAGAGATGACACACAAGTCATGTATCGTTCCAGTTGAAAAGGAGGACAATGTCTACGGCACAGGAGCAAACGCTTCAAGCATTAAAGACTCTGACATGACGGAGTCAGCACTCTAAAAAAACCACACTCTACAATGTCTCAGCATTTCATTGAAACTTACGAAGACGGAGATGAGAAGCATAAGAAAGCTGACTATCTTACCTTAGAATTATTATCCTATTGTCAATTTTTAAATTTTAATATAATTATAATTATACTCCAGAGATTCATATTTTGCTCCGACAAAGAGTAGTAGACAACGATATTTATGAGACTTACGATGAAAGTACGGACAACGTTGCTGAATCAGGATAATAATATAAAAACCTGGCTTTTCAAACCGACGTTTTCAGCTTCCTAGAAAGATAGCTTAATAGCTCAGGCAAACTTCATCGATATCGATTGCTATGAAACCATTTCGTATAATTGTTTAGACATGTATCGCCACTGCGCTTATTTTTTGTCTGTCTTATCGAACTATTTTGCTTATTTGACGTTAGCCTATATATGAATATTACTTTGATTCATAATATTGGTATACACTGTACAGATACTATGCCGATCATTTATGAAGAAATTTCATAACTCAAATAGACTTAGGCATAATATGCGCTCATGTTACCAGCATTGCTGCCATTAATTTTGTGCATTTACATGTGTATCGCAAAATTGAGCCTACATTCCTGCCTGTCCAATCACCGAGCAAAATATTGTGCGAATTAAATATCTAAATTATGTTGTAGCCTACTAGTGTTGTATCGACGACTCCTGGTGAGCTTTAAAACCGGAAAGGCCCTGCCACATTTCCTTTTTGCTGTGCAACCACTTAGATCTATATGTATTGTGACGTGTGCTAAATAATTAGCCTATTGCGCTAGCGTTTCTTCTTGGTGAATGATTTAACTATTTTATTTTTTGGAGAATTTTATCTAAATCTGGTTATGCTGGTGTTATACCGACCACATAATTATAAGGAACTCTGAACCCAAAACGTAAGACTTAGCCTACTCCACGCGCATTCGCAGCTGGTACATTCGGACAAGGTTTAAAAATCGAGAGTAAAATCCATAGCCTCAAAGCAGCCACACCAAGTGACTGTGCCCAACGCTATTTTAATGAGCGATTATCAAGATCCGTGGTATAATAGGCTATCTATCAAATAAGAAGTGAGTTTAACTAATCACTAATGATCAACACTGGAATAACCCAGGGCACTTTCAGTGAAACTAAGGCAGTCTGAGGCATGATTCAGACGGCGAATGTGAACTATTTCACACAAGCTTTAACATAGCCAATGAAGGATATGGTGAAGCTAAAGGTTATAGGCCTACTCCAATAGCTTATGCATCCAAACGATCGCATATCAATTCACCTTCTGAACAGATGCAAACAACATGAATTTCTTCATCAAAGCAGGATAATGGACAATCTTAGTGCTAAGGGACCCGGTAGCGCAATGGATAACACGGCAGGGAGATCAGCGGACCCCATTTCGATTCCCGTTGGATAGACGTGCTTTGTAGGTTGCTATTAGCGACGTGTTTTGCATGCTCACTGTTCTGGCTGTCTGTTCTGTTTGTAGTTAGGATTTGTGTCTTCTGTCATTTGTGTTCTTGTGATTTGTTTCAATTGCATAACTGCACACTGTAACCGGTTGCGGTCTGTCAATCGTATTGTTCAATAAAGACTTAATATTATTATTTAATCATAATAATAATTATTATTAAATAATAATTTAATTATTAGGCCTAATATTTAATAAATAATCATTAGTAATAATTTATTATTACTATAATTATTACTAACTAGACATCGATCATAGAACATCATCAAGAGAAAAACAAGTGACTGGGAACTTTACCAACGGCGATTTTCACATGGCACGTATAAACTCATTTCGCCAATGCCGCACTTCTTACGCTGGATGCGTAACTGCACGTCACTGTGTGTCACTACCCCTATATTCAGGATTTATTAAGTCTAGAATAT
This sequence comes from Lumbricus terrestris, assembly GCA_949752735.1. Taxonomy (NCBI): domain Eukaryota; kingdom Metazoa; phylum Annelida; class Clitellata; order Crassiclitellata; family Lumbricidae; genus Lumbricus; species Lumbricus terrestris. Next base: position 46,180,546 of record OX457042.1, read on the forward strand.
TAAGGGTGAACTTTATGCTCAGAGGCTGTTGGGTGAATAATGGTATAATAGCAACCTACGACCTAGAACAAATGAGACTGTGATTCATATAAAGATATAATATAAAATAACATTTCAATCAATAAATGCAATTCAAAGAAAAGAATCTTATCTACCTATTTGTGGCGTATTAATTATAATAATATTATGTTTAATTCTTATCTTTCCACATCGTCCTTTCTGGTGGATGTAGAAATGCTTTTCACTTCCGCGGGAAATGGATTGAAGGGAAAGTTGAAGAAGGTCGCGATCTTCTCAATTGCCGTCAGTCCAGATTTCTCGGTAGTTGCTTGTCGATGGGTACTGTAGCTTGAAACAGTAACCCAGCGTGTTTCTCCTTCTTCCTCGGATTTCGTCGAGCATAGGAATTCACCCGTCGCTCAACCGATTCTTCCTCCTCGTCTTGCTGCAAATGTTTCACCACGGATCGCTTCAGAGTTCGATCCCAACTTCAACGTTCGACCGATTCGCAAATCGTCGCCAAGAGTCACACTGCTTCGCACAGTTCACTCGCTTCGCCTCGGAACTTCGCTTCAAACGTCTCAAAGTTCGACAGTGGGACAAGTCGACAACGTGTCGCTTTCCACACCCATAAATCAAGTTCCAGATATTCGAATTACCAACGATTGGCTCCGTATTTGCCGACAGACGCCATCGTTCGAAATATCTTTTCGACCATCGCCTTGCTCAGCTCCATCGATGACTGCCTGTCGTCTGCTTTCGTTAACGCTGGTTTCCGCCGCTCAGTAATGTTGAGTCAATTGTTGTAGCGCATGTTCAAGAATTGTTGTAGCGCTATTATTATTATCTAACTTAATGCCACAAGTAATATTAATTATAATCTACCATACGCCACATATTGTCTAGCTTAATTCTTACCTACATTAATCATTATACATAGCATTGTTTAATAGGTTTTGTTTGGCAAGAAGCATTCAACCGCTACAAATGCCCCTCCTTCAAAAGTCTGTTTACAGGCTTTATCAAACTCACCTACTTGACAAACTAACCTAATAAACTTCTTTAACTTACTTTAGATATCATGCATAACTACTATACTTCACTTACCTATTTACAACTATACATCTACCTTATTACAACCTACTCTACTCTAATCCTCTACTCAGGTAGTCGGACATAACATTGTTGGACCCCTTGATGTATCTTATGCTAAAAGAATAATTTTGGAGGGCCAAACTCCATCTCATCACCCTTGCATTTTTCATCCTATTCTCTCTCATGTATTGCAATCCGCAATGATCTGTCTCGATTATGAATTTCTTTCCACAAAGGTATCGATCGAACCTACTAACTCCCCACATGATCGATAAGCATTCCCTTTCCTCTACTGAGTACCTTCTCTCACGTTCCAAGAGTTTCCTGCTGGCATACGCTATGGGATGGTTCATCCCCTCGTATTGCTGCATTATTACACATCCTATTCCGCTTCCACTTGCATCCGTCTGAAGAATAAACTCTTTCTCCAGGTTTGGTAATTTCAGAATTGGTTCCTTTGCCAATTCACTCTTCAACATCGTAAAACTTGCTTCCAGTTCTTCGTTCCATTCAACTACTCCAGGTGCCATCTTCTTCGTCAAATCGCTCAACGGTGCCATGATCTCTGCACAGTGTGGTATGAACTTACGATAATAGTTTATCGCTCCAAGAAAACTCCTGACTTGTTTCTTTGTCTTTGGACGTGGCATGTCTACTATTTTATCAACTGATTTATCCTTTGGACTTATGTCATCCTTGTTCAATGTATGTCCCAAAAAGTCAATCTTTTCATATCCTATAGAACACTTCTTTGGCTTCAATGTCAAATTCGCTTGTCTGACTCTTTCGAAAAATATCTCCAATGTCTTCAAGTGTTCTCTCCATCCTTTATTATGCGCTAGTATATCGTCGACATAACTTTCAAGATTTTCTGTTCCGTGAAGAATCTTCCTAATTAATCGGTTATAACTGGACGCACTGTTAATCAATCCGAATGTGCTTCACATTGCCTCGACTCACTTAACTCACTATTATTATTAACTTAGTTCTACTTATTATATATGTGTTACCTTCTCAACACATGGCATTCATCCATCCTAATTCTCACAATGAAATGACCTTGTCATTTCACCAACATCTCATCATCTTAACTATGTAATACCAACAGTACTTAGCTCACTGAACATAGTATTTCCTCTTAACTACTTTCTCATCACTCAACTGTTTTTCTATTTATCTAAGGGATTCACCATTACACTCAGATACTACATTCAACTCAATGTCATCTTAGTGCTTAACTACTACACAACTACAATAATTTTACTACTACCTCACTTGATCCTAAAATTCACCTTATCACTTAACATAACTCACTGAACTACTTAAAATAAGCAACTCAACTTCACTTATCTCATACTGTATTCTATTTACACTCACTCTTGATTAAATATTCTCCACAAGCTTCTGTCAGCTTCTATCTACAGCATCTTTTCTCCTGCTTTGATAGTTCCTCCTTTCCACCTCTAATAATCTACCGGTATCTCTTTTCACCTTCTTGTACAAATTCAACGTAATGCCATTCTTTGTCTCTAGTTCATCTGTGTGTTCCTTTTCAACACTCAATGCATCTGCATCAACATCAGATTTCCACTTTTCAATATTACTGTTAGGACATGACCATTCTCTGTCATTCCATAACCTACTTTTCCATTTATTCACTTCATTGTATCCTCTACAATTTTCATTCTGTCTTCCTCCAGAACTATTCCCTTGTTCTCTTCTGTACCATGGTCTACTATTCCAATGGTTTCCACGACTTCTATTCTCATCTCTTCCACTTTTAAATCTCCAATTTAAATCACTAGGTCTCTCATACCTAACTCCATAATCACTACTAGACTCTCTCATCACATGTCTATAGTTTTTCCAGTTACACCTATTTGTGTCACCCATGTTCCACCTTGTATTTCTCCTATCCACATTTGGATTCTCTTTGTATCTTCCATACATCCACTCATTGGATCTTCTTGACTGATTCTCATTAGACTTATCTCTATACTCCCTATTTCTCCAGTCTTCTCTTTGCTTCCACCATTTATTCTGATTTACACGACTATTATTCAATTCACTTCTTCCACCTGTGATTAAATATTTATTATGCGTCTCTACCAATCTCAATGGTTTATTTCTGAAGTTCTTCTTCATCGTTTTGTTAAAACTTGATTTCCTGTTATCTGTATCATCTTTATCTTTTGTTACATCATCAGTGAACCTTACTGGTTTCTTCACATGAAAAGGTTTCTCATGTTCTGTTCTTCTTGTTAATATTCCTTTGTTCTTCATTTCAGTATTATTCTCACAAGTTTCTTTCGGTTTATCATTTGTTGCATTCTCGGTTCTCTCATTTTTAACCATGAATTTCAATCCTTTGATTTTCCCGATTATCACTGGTTTCACCGGTTGCTCCATTACCATGGCTTGCACTTCGCCATTAAAATGTTCACTCTCTAAATGTATTTTGGCTAAGGGAAAGCGTTTCACGCTTCCATCCCCTAACATACAATATGTTTCCTCTCCAGTTAATGCTTCGTCATTTATCAATGATCGCTTCACAATACAACAGGTTGCGCCTGTGTCGTACATGCATTTTACATTGTTGATCCCATTAACTGTTACTTGATGCTCACTTTCATCCTCTAGACTGATACACTCATCACCGGCTCTTGTCATCATGACACTGGCTGCCATGTGCATATGTGTAGGTGGCATTCTGGTGTGTTCACCTTGTTCTGTTCCAACAACATCACCTATTCTCTGCATTTCACTTTCTTGCATACTCCGGTGTGTTCGATTCTCAAATATTTGCACTGCTGCTGCAGTGTGTTTAACAACACCTCTGTTTTTATGTGGACAGGAAACTGCCTTGTGATTATATTCTCCACAGAAAAAACAAGTAATCTTATGTCCAGTTGCAACTTCTCTTTCCCTACTGAACCCTCGGTTTTGATGTGCACCCTGATTTATCTTCACATCACTCCTACTCCTGTTCAAATTATACCCAGACTGTTCCTTGGGTCTGTGTTCAAACGGTCTACCGTTCAACCTGTCACCATGGAATTTCACGTCTGATTTTGCAGACTGCTCGCTGTATTTGTAACCGTGTGCTTCAATGTGTGATTCCGCACAAACCAACATGTCCTTCAAACTCATCTTGCCTTTCTCTTTTATAAACATACGAAGTTCAGTACTGCATGTAAGGTAAAACTGGTCTTTCAACAAGAGATCTTCCACTCCTTCATAAGTTCTCTCAAATCCCGCTTGTGCCAACCACTGTTGCATGTACCTCCTCAATCTATGCACAAAACTAGAAGGTGTCTCTCCTGATTCCATTTTACTGGTTTTGAACTTGTTTCGATAACCACCTTCTGTCAGTTGAAATCTCTTCAAAAGCTGAGTCTTCAAACACTCATAATCTTGCACTTCATCTGCAGACAACCTTTGGTACACTTCCAGTGCTCTGCCTTCCAAATGTCTCGCTAACGTTAGCGACCAAACTTCTTTTCTGATTTCATACGCTACACATGTTCTCTCGAATCTCAACAAGTAGGCATCTAAACAATCCTTGGACTCGTTGAATATAGGAAATTTGATATTCCTGATTCCTTTATTGTTTTCTCGGTGATCTCCCTGTTGCTGACCATCACCGATCCTCATGTAGTCATTCTCGTGCTCTCGGTTCTGTTCCCCTCTTGAATCAATTTCACGCATCCTCACCTGTGCTTCAAGTCTCTTTATTTCTAGCTGGTGTTCGCGCTGTTCTCTGGCTTCTGCTGCTTCACGATTCAATCTGGCTTCTGCTTCAGCACTCCTGATTGCTTCCAATTCCACTTCAGCCTTCTTTGTTTGCATTGCAGCCTCTGTTTCAGCTTTTCTCATTGCCGCTTCTGCTTCGGCTTTTCTCGTTTCTGCTTCTGTTTCAGCTTTCCTAGTTTCTGCTGCTGCTTCAGCTTCCATCTCTGCTTTTCTTGCTTCTATCTCAAGTCTCTTGACTTCTGCTGCTGTTTCAGCTAATTTCATCTCTTTAGCGATCTCTCTCTCAGTCGCTCTATCTTGTCTCCACTCTGCCTGTCTTTCTTTGACAAAGGCGCGTGTCTCGTCCCCTTCCATGTTCATCCGTTTGGCAATTTCCAACCAAGCTTCGAAATCACTTACAGACATCCTTACTGTCTTACTTATTATTTTCCACTTGACACAAATATAGGCTTCAACGTGCACTATATAAATTTCTAACAGATAGAAATTGTTCAATTCTACAACGAGAAATTCAGTTCCACAAAAGCTAATATCTGAAAGTTTACACAACCTATTGTGCACTTTTCAATAAGTAATGTACTACTTCAAATCAGATGCCAATCAGTTCAAATTGTCTCTCTAATAATCACTAGCAACAATTGTTCAAAGTTTGCCACTATAACAATACTCAAATGACATTTTCAACTGTCTAAAATATCCCGGCGTGGGCACCCACTCTTGTCACTACCCCCTATATTCAGGATTTATTAAGTCTAGAATATTAAGGGTGAACTTTATGCTCAGAGGCTGTTGGGTGAATAATGGTATAATAGCAACCTACGACCTAGAACAAATGAGACTGTGATTCATATAAAGATATAATATAAAATAACATTTCAATCAATAAATGCAATTCAAAGAAAAGAATCTTATCTACCTATTTGTGGCGTATTAATTATAATAATATTATGTTTAATTCTTATCTTTCCACATCGTCCTTTCTGGTGGATGTAGAAATGCTTTTCACTTCCGCGGGAAATGGATTGAAGGGAAAGTTGAAGAAGGTCGCGATCTTCTCAATTGCCGTCAGTCCAGATTTCTCGGTAGTTGCTTGTCGATGGGTACTGTAGCTTGAAACAGTAACCCAGCGTGTTTCTCCTTCTTCCTCGGATTTCGTCGAGCATAGGAATTCACCCGTCGCTCAACCGATTCTTCCTCCTCGTCTTGCTGCAAATGTTTCACCACGGATCGCTTCAGAGTTCGATCCCAACTTCAACGTTCGACCGATTCGCAAATCGTCGCCAAGAGTCACACTGCTTCGCACAGTTCACTCGCTTCGCCTCGGAACTTCGCTTCAAACGTCTCAAAGTTCGACAGTGGGACAAGTCGACAACGTGTCGCTTTCCACACCCATAAATCAAGTTCCAGATATTCGAATTACCAACGATTGGCTCCGTATTTGCCGACAGACGCCATCGTTCGAAATATCTTTTCGACCATCGCCTTGCTCAGCTCCATCGATGACTGCCTGTCGTCTGCTTTCGTTAACGCTGGTTTCCGCCGCTCAGTAATGTTGAGTCAATTGTTGTAGCGCATGTTCAAGAATTGTTGTAGCGCTATTATTATTATCTAACTTAATGCCACAAGTAATATTAATTATAATCTACCATACGCCACATATTGTCTAGCTTAATTCTTACCTACATTAATCATTATACATAGCATTGTTTAATAGGTTTTGTTTGGCAAGAAGCATTCAACCGCTACACTGTGACATCATTAATTTTAGCAAAATAACTATAAAGTTGTCAAATAAAGAATTTTTTCTGATTAATAAATTTGTTTCTAAAAGAATAACATTGAAAATTGATAAAACGTTAAAGTGGCCAAGGTGTCAATGACAGAAAAGATGTTCATTCAGTCAATAATAGGCTATTCATGAGCAAGGTCTTGGAGCTAAAGTTATAAGCCTAATCACGGCTTACTCTGATAAACATTGAGATCTTAGAAATTAGGCCTACTAGTTAAATTGCGAGTTAAGATATATGACGCTGGTGAAAGGAGATCGTCTCAGCGTAAATATTATTGCCCTAGTTTAGGCCTAATGGAGAAGAACCAACGGCCCCTAATCACCGGATTGACTAGCGGGTGTGGAGAGCTATGCTGAAAAAATATCACATTCCTCGATCAAAAGCAAGAGCGATAAAATGGATGGTGGTTTTGGAGTTTATAATTATACGGGAAGATTTACCTCTGGAACACACCCGCAAGGCCACAAAGGGACTCATAAAACGCGTGGACACTGGTGGTGGACAGTGGACATATTGAACAGAAGTTGTGAAGCCATGTCAAGCTTAGTTTGATTACAATTATTAGAGAATTCAGTGGCGTAGACAAAGGGGGTTTTGGGGTTAAAACCCCATTGGCTTAGTAAAAATTTTTTAAAAGGTTACTTATCCACTTAAATAGGAAAAACAAAACAATTGTTTGTAGTAACAATTGTTTTTCTTACTTTATTCCCTTTGTTACTTTAATCTCCTTTTATTTACTGTATTACTGTTGGGTTGGTGTCAGGAAGGGCATCCGGCCAGGCCATAAACCATCCCTCCATCATAATAAATTCCTGGCTACGCCACTGAGACAAGTGACTTGGTAAAAAATATTTTAAACTTTTGTTTTGGATAATCAAAAACAGTGGGTGGACTTACTAGAAGCGAAATAACTTTTGGTCTGTTTGAAATGTTTTGTTAAAATATGGCTGTCATACGTAAATATTAGGCTACTTGTAATTACCTTTAGGGCCTACAGCCCTACACCTATATTTTGAGCTACATGTATGAAGTCTATCCCCAAAATCAAGCATGTAGGTTAGCAGGTGATAGAAGCAAATACTGAATAATGTTCCAAGCAGAGGACATAATGTGAGACAGTCTTAGTACTTTTCCAAAATATTAGGCATATTGAAATGGTATTTAGAATAAAATTATTGGTCTTGTTATTAATTCCAATGAATTAAAAATGAATTAGGCCTAATGATGTTGGAAATTTTATTATGCGACCGGAATTGCCAAGAGAGTCACATCGGTATATGAACAACATCAGTACAACCATGAACATAACCACAATATAACAAGAAAGTAAGATTAATCCCCATGCAGAAGAGAATCCGGCTTTCTGTGAGTTTGTCAGCCTCCATAATAGTAGGCTATTCCGAAAATCAATTAATGTAATTGTAGCGGTGACCTGAATTCAGAGGGTTGTGCCTGAGCACATCGTTTGCAAACCCAATAATTATTACAGTGTGTTTTTGTTGTCGAAAGTTCTGGATCAGATTAAGCAGGAACATTTTCTTTTTTCGACAGACTGTAGTATCTTTGTGGCTGAATAGATTTGCTGAAGCGCAACATAAGTAGCGGTATATAAGTCGTCACCTGGTGAAGTAAGTCTTCGATGTTATGCTCGACAATAATTATTAATTGCTTTTGCCCTATTGTGTTTCTTTGTTGGGGCGACAACAGTGTTCACTTCAGATCACTGCATAACCTATTATTATGGCCGCGGTAGGAATGCGCACAGTGTCCATAGTTGAGTCGTAGAAGGTCATTGACTTTGTTAATTTAAGTAAAAAGCCAAGTTATTGTTTGATAGATAGGCCTAATTATAAATAGGCCATGGACGCATTTTAATAATAATCATAACTTAGAGGTGCAAAATTATGAAAGAAAGTCACTTTGGCAGTGTTACATGAAAATGCCACTTTCAGATCGCTTGAAGACCATTCTTCTGTCTTCTGACAGCAGTCTCCAGAAACGGCATCTACGTTCTTCGATCGCTTTTCCCACCTGTAACAGTGCTGTTGTTGATCGTTCCTACCAATTGAGACCACGCCCTGACAACTTTGTATTGCCAGTCAAAGATGACAAACACCACATCTCACGTGTTTTGTATAGAAAGCCACCTATGCCCATTAATTATGTCAAATGATTTAATCTCATCAGCATTGGTAAAAAAGCGTAAAATCATTCCATTTTTTGCAATTATTTACGCAATTTTATACACTCATCCTAAGATGGATTCAATTGTTATGGACATAAACAATTTTAGGTAGCCTATAATTGTGTTTCATCTGTTGAACTACTTTGCGTACCTGATAGCTGTGTGTCTAACAGGTTTTTTTGCCAATCAAACGAATATAATAATAATTCTGTTCTATTGTATCGTATTGTTTCGTTTTGGTAGAGAGGGTGCCACTTTCATGTGCATGATTCTATACAAATTCAAACTGTTGAATTTGATTTCTATCCGCGATTCCTGATTTGGACAATTCTCGCCCCAATAATATTTACCTCTGAGAGCTATGCAGTCTCGGCTCGAGTAACCTATTGAAGGTCATCGTGTTTTGCCGAAAAGGGAGTCCTTTGGTTCTTCTTGCTCGTACTGCGACCACTTAGAATCGAGCCTTTTCTCAGGAGTGCCAGTGGTCTGAAATGGCCACGCTTTAGAGTTATGCCTTTACCTTGGGGCTCAACCATGAACCTTTCTCACTAAACTAATGCGCGAACAGAAGTTTCCTTGAAGGGGCGCTGTATAATCACCGAATGAATGATTGAATTCCATTGCCTCGGAATTCTATATAGTGTTTCATTTACTAATTATAATTGACACGGTATATCGCCGATGTTGTGATGTTCAAGGACAAATCTGCATCAACACACACGTAGACCTATAATGGACAACATCTGTACCGGGTACCTGATAATTTGTGTTCTGGAGCACCACGTGAAATTTAGAAATTGGTCTCATTACCGAGATGCTGACTATTATGTGTGCGGTTTTTAATTGTCACAGACACTATTAGGGTGGAATCTTAATTAGTATTCAACAATAATGCGCGGCAATGGTAATTGCGCTTAGCCGGTGTAAAGGTTTAAAATTACCCGCTCCTAAACATTACCCCCTGCAAACTGTAATTTGCATCAATCATCGTATTTATTGCACTAAAAATATCAAATAAATTACCCCGTTTCTTGTTTTGGTCTGAAGATTTTCATCCGTCATTCCACTTCGTGGTTTGTTATCAATATTTTCATATGTACCTAGAATACTAATCGCCGCTGAAGTTACAATGGAGAAATGGCTTCGAGGCTAATATTTTTCTTTCGATCAAGAAATTCTTGTTTGACAAATCTGTTCGAGTTCTTCTATGAGATCTGTCAGAGGATCGTAGATGTAATTAACCTGGAATTTGTCACAGGCATTTAACACAGTGCCTCGTATAAGAAATTGCAAGGCTATCTGAAAAGTTGTAATCTGATGAGAACAGAAGGCGCGTACAGCATCATATAGAGAACTAGCTGAATTACCCGGAGTTGCCCGGGAAATTTCGATTTTTAGTCTCCAGCCACGCTGACCCCGCTCCCACTCCGCCTTTCTCACCCCGCCATCTTCCATCAGCCACAACCCGACCCCAGCCTGGGGTGCCTGGCGTTCTCCGTGAAATGTAGGGTTTTCGCCCCAACCCATCTCCCAACCGCCCCTGGGGGCGGGTTCTCTCGGCAATTGCCGGTGAATCTTGGTTCTTTTGCCTAAACCCGTCCGCCCCCAAAAAAATTCCAGATGGCCTACACACGACGACACGATATAATATTAATTAGCGATAAAAATTGTCATTGTCTTGCGGTCAACCTTTCATAATTATTATCAGTGGTTTTAGTATAATTTTGCGAAAGCGCGCGTTATTAAATCGGCCGTCTAAAGTGAGGTGAAGATGTGATGACGTCATAATTCTATGGATTCTTTGAAAAGGTTACTGGATCTTCCGGCGACCAATCTTAAATATGGCGTTAACTTTCTATTCGGATAAAAATTAAATGTTTCAAACTTTGGATCGCGAATCCCGAAAGTGTTGTCATGGGGTGGTTAGAAGTTGTTTTGTAATTATTTGAAAACATCGGTCGCGTGGATGAGGATATTTTTAATCAACCACACATTGCAACTTTGTATTTTATAGGTTTAGATACTGGAACTTTTGTGTGATTAAGCATAGAGTAGGCTACTAAACTTTCAAGGCAATGAGCAGAGGCATTAAATGGATAACTCAGCTTTCAGTGTAGTGAGAAGAACAATTTCACCAGAGACAACCTACAAATGCCATTTCGATGTTGAATATGCATCAAAGATCCGAGTATGAGTTACGAAAAAGAAAGAACTCGGTTGAAGGCTGGCATAAACGTTTTCAGTCGAACGTTGGCAGTTTCCATCCAACCATTATTTTGGAAGTTCGCTGGATTTATTCAGCGAGAACAATCTTTACAACAAGTTCACTACTAACAGCCACTCTCTCGCTGGTCACCCATCAGTCCATCACAACCTCCAAGGAAGAAATATGCTGACACCAACACAAAGATTCTGACCATCGTTCGCAATTATAGCCTACAATGAGCGCAGTGTCATTGACTATCTTCGTGGAGTAGGCTAGCTCACAACACATTAACACTAATGAGCATTTTCTGTAACGCATTTCATTCCACATTGTGACTTTGCATGGTTCTCTAATAATTGAAGGGCTTGGAGCAATAACAAGGTAAGTCGACATACCGGTGTCTTGCGAAACAGTATGCCAGCGTGTCCGGAAGACCGTAATCTATCTACCCTGTGAATTTTGTACAGATCCGAATATTTTTGAGCGTCATTTCGCAAAACAATGTTATGTCGACATAATATGTTATTGTTCTAGCGGCAGATTTCGTCCATATCTCTAATGCAATATCCCGGTATGACGACATACATGGTCTTGCTTCCTTTCAAACTGTGTATTGAAGCCAATGCAATAATGAGGTTTATTGACATAACTTACCATCTGCATGCTAAATCATGCACGTTCTCGAACTTTGTAATCGAAACCGTTTGGTGCAATAACAAGGTATGTTGACTTATAGTCTTATACCATATAATAGGCCTATGTGTTGTAGTGCAACCGCTAGAAAACACTTTTAGGCCAGTCAAAAATACGGGAAATTCATCATGAACCTGGACATTTAATATGGCAGACCTTTTTTGGCAGAATATTGTACGTAAATACCCTACTAAACTGCAGTAAAAATCACAATAAATTCCAACATGTGGAAATATGTTTAAATCGTTAATTATTGTGGTACAAATAATGGCCGTGCGTATAGCGTTTCGCTTAGTCATTGCCTATGCATTATGGGCGTGGCCTTAAGTGCGGGGTTGTTATCGACCATAAACTGCAGAGTTATTGCATAAAATTTATTTATTTTTGCTTCAAGATCGACATTTACATAGTTCAGATAATAAATAATTATATTAATCGATATCTGGTTTTTTTATTAATCGATATCTGGTTTTTTTATTCGGTAATTTCACTGTGTTTCCAGCAGATAAATCGTATTTCCGCCAGTCCTTGAAATGTAAACAAACTCGTTAGGCATGGCTGTTTCTTGTCTGATCAGAACTAAATTCAAAATTTTAATTCTTTCCCCATATCGCATTTTGTTAGGATTTCTACCATATATTCTCTAGTCTATTTAAAAACTTTTCGTGTAAAAATTTCCTTGCCATAGTAGATGTCCGGGTTTAAGACTTAATAATAATTATTGACTGGACTATTATATAATTTTGTCGACATAACCTGTTATTGCACCAGAAATTATACTAATGACGGAGAATTCGCGTTGCAATAACATGATATGAACCTTAATGTGTAAAAAATAATAATAATTTCATCTTTCGCTTTGAAAAATTTACAAATTTCGTTAAAGACAATTCTAAGGTACATATTGCTCAAAACAGCTTGTTGGTATGTTGTCAAATGGCTTAGATACAGCAGTTTGAAGTGGTAAATCTTTGAAGTCGATTTCCCAACATTCATGATTTTCGACATACCTTGTTATTGCTCCAAGCCCTTCAATTATTATCGTATGTCTAATAAATTAATCTAGGCCTATAGGCTAAAATGGATGAATATTATGCATTATTTTCATAATTATGTAAGTATGTCTAAATATATCGGTGTGTGTGTTTCATGTCTAACACTTAGTTGTTGATTAGTGTTTGGTCATTCTTTCAGCATGTGGACTAAGTGGTTCGGGGAGGGGAATTGTCCGGGGTTATTGGCACAGCGGTAATTGCCCGAGCTAATTGTCCTGAATAATTTATTAATTGTCCTATAACCACGCTGTCCATACATGAAATAGGGCATAGGCCAGCGGAGAAAATTCAAAAAAGAGCGACAGAATAGGATGTATTGCAACCGGGTGTGCAAGCAACGAAACGGTTCCAACTAAAATTTGGATTCGGTGAGTCAGTTGAGTGAAATACAGTGAAATAATGTCCATGGCATTTTACCTCTCTTTGTCGTTTTATTTTGCTTTACCGTCCCCTATAATGAAAGGGTTAACTGGAAAGAGCATGACTATAAATTGTATAGTCATGCTCTTTCTATTTTCTAAATTTGTGCATGTCCTCCGTTGCAAATGTTACTTAGGGCCTATATGTTATATCTGCCTATGCGTTTTTATAGACCCAATAGATTGTTCTCTCGATAAGTTGAATAGGAAAGCAGCAATTCCGATATTCGATGTTGACTCGTTTTTGCGCATTAATTACATGTATATGCAGCTACAAGTAAAAACAATTTTTTAGACAATCTAAATAATAAAATTTACATTAAAACCTGACCGAAGATTCAATTGAAATGTCATCTTATAGGCCTATGTTAGTCCAATAATTAATTGAGATGCAATTCATTCTCTAAATATCAATTCATTTTAAACGACGCTGCGCATAACCGTTGCTCCTGCGGCTGCTCTCACTTCTCTAGGACGCAAGATAAGAGCCCAACGTCCACGTCCGGCTAAGATTGCTATGATGCTGGCAGACCCGCAATTATTGTTACGTGGTAATTAAATACCGCATTAGATCACCTGGTCACCTGGTGCCGTCAGCTCTTGGAGCTCTGGCGATATTCTTGATGTATCCTCTCCAGTGTCCCCTCTCTCTTGTTGCCTCTCTCAGCTCCTCCAAGTTCATGCCAGACTTTTCCTGTACCTCATCCAACCATCTCTTCCTTGGTCTTCCGCGTCTCCTCCTTCCCTCACCGCATTCCGTCATCAGCTCCTTCTCCAAACCGTTAGATCTCATCACATGGCCGAAGTAGCTCAATTTCCTCCAAGTCGCTGTTTGCTGTAGTGTCTCATCTCTCTCTATTCCGAGCTCCTCACGCACCGATTCGTTAGTTCTCTTCTCCGTCCATGAAATCCTTAACATTTTTCTCCAAATCCACATCTCGCACGCGTTGATTTTCTTTTCCATATCCAGTGTCTTTGTCCATGTTTCGCATCTATATAGGACGACCGGGAAGATCAGTGCTCTTACCAGTCTTTTCTTTGTTTCCCTGCTCACATATTTATCTTTCCAAATATTTCCCAGACCGTTCATTGCCGTTTTTCCCATTGATACCCTCCGCCTTATTTCCATATCACATCTTCCCTCCTTCTCTAACATAGATCCCAGGAATGTGAAGCTCGATACTACCTCTATCGTTTCTCCATCCACCTCAAAGTTTTCCCATGTTGCAGTTGTCATAACTTTTGTTTTCTTTACATTGAAGTATAGTCCCGCCTTTTCGCTTTCCATCCAGACTCTTCTTATTAACTCGGCCAGGTCGTCCTTCTTACCCGCCAATAATGTCGTATCATCAGCGTACCTCAAATTATTCAGTATTTTCCCCGCTATCCTTACCCCCTCTGTTGCCTCCTCCAATCCAGCCCTCCTCATAATTCTCTCGGCATACAGATTGAACAGGAAAGGGGACAAAATGCACCCCTGCCTCACTCCTTTCCTTATTTTAAATTTCTCTGTGTCCCCATATTCAGTTCTTATAACCGCCTCTTGATCCACGTAAAGGCCTTTCAGTAGTTTAACCAGATGCTTCGGAATTCCCATCTCGATTAGTGTCCTCCACAGTAGTGTATGGTCTATGCAATCAAACGCCTTGCTGTAGTCTATAAAACACATATGCACCTCTTGCCCGTACTCCCTCTGTCTCTCCATAATCCACCTTATATTGGCGATGTGATCACGCGTTCCACGCGCCTTCCTGAATCCCGCTTGGTTGGCTGGTAATTCTCTTTCAATTGTCTTCTCCATTCTTTTGTGGATTATTTTGAGTAGTATTTTGCTCGTGTGCGATATCATCGCTATCGTTCGATAATTTCCACACTCTCTCGCGTCTCCTTTCTTGAATATTGGTATGAACACTGACCTTTTCCAATCCTCCGGCCACTCCCCAGTTCTCCAGATTTGATTGCATAGCTTTGTAATAGTCCTCACCACTGCTTCGTCTCCCGCTTTTACCAGTTCTATAGGTATTCCATCGTGTCCTGGCGCTTTGTTGTCCTTTAACTGTTTTATCGCCCACTCCACCTCTGCCTCCAATATCTCTGGTTCGTTTTCAACTTCCTCTATTTTGATGTTTTCCTTCACGACACGTTCGTCCTCCTTGTACAGCTCTTCCGTATACTCTCTCCACCTTGCCTTCATCTCCTCCTCGTCTCCTATTATCTTCCCATCCTTTGTCTTGAGTGATCCCATTCTAGGGCCTGCTGTCTTTGTTATTTCCTTTATCTTTGCGAACAGTTCTTTAGTTCTTCCTTTCTTCCCTACTTCCTCCATCTCCTTGCACATTTCCTTGAGATGGTTTTCCTTATCCTCCCTTGCCTTCCTTTGGAAGGCCTTATTCAATGTTTTTACCCTATCCCTATTCCCTTCCTTTTTTGCTACTCTCCTTTCCATTGCCACCTCAATGGCCTCTTTGGATAGCCATGGTGTAATTTTCCTTGACGTTTTCTTTGGTACATGTTTCTCCGCCGCCTCCTGAATCGCAGTTTTCATCTTTGTCCATAGCTTGTTTGCATCCTCCTCTTCCGTTGTATCGTCTCTCTCTAAGATCTCAAACCTATTCATTATCTCCACCCTGTATTCTGGTGTTATGCCTTTGCAATCGAAACTGGTCAGTCTTTTGCCTCTCTTCAACTTCTTCAACTTTAGCTGTAATGTAGCCACTATTATCTCGTGGTCTGTTCCGCAATCCGCCCCCGGTCTTGTTCTTACATCTTTTATCGTGCTCTTCCATCTTTTGTTCACCAACACGTAGTCGATCTGATTCCTGTGTTTTCCATCCGGCGTCGTCCATGTATAAAGTCTTCTTTTCGGTTGTTCGAACCATGTGTTCATTATTCGTAGTTCATTGGAATCGCAGAACTCCAGCATTCTCTCCCCTGCCTCGTTTCGTAAACCCAGTCCGTACTTACCCACTACTTCTTCCCATCCACTTCTGTCCTCACCAACTTTCGCGTTGAAGTCACCCATAATCACCAGTATGTCTCCCCTCGGTGTTGTGTCAATTGTCCCTTGCAGGTCTAAGTAGAAAGCTTCTTGTTCCTCCTCTGCCGCCATCGCTGTAGGGGCATAAACCTGTATGATTGTCGTATTGATCCTTCCTCCCCTAAATCTTACACTCAGTACTCTGTCACTCACTGTATTATTCCCCATTATCGCATCAGCGCTCTTCCTATCGCACATGATTGCAACTCCATTCCTCCCCCTCTCCTCCTGCCTCGACATTACTATCTTAAAACCGTTCCATCTGAAGTGTCCTTTTCCCTTCCATCTGGTCTCACATAATCCCAGTATCGCTATATCCATCCTTCCCATCTCTTTTTGAATGATGTCCATCTTCCCACTCTGCATGCTTCTGACGTTCCACGTTCCGACCTTCATAGATTTTTTGCAGCTCATGTCAAGTCTTTGCTTCATGGCCATTAGATATGAACATTAGATATGAACATCTAAATCTATGTCTTCATTTGCTTCAGATTTTACACTGGTCGAGTGGTAGAAACGTCAACGTCCAAACTCAGAGAATGTCTTCAACTTTACTGATCTTTTGCATCGGAATCTTTTGTGGAAAAGCTTACTCCGGCTCTGGTAGGACATTTTATGACTCTGTTGCATTTTCATGTAGGCCTAGACTATGTCCGCGCATACGTAGCCTAAGCACAAGAATGTGAAAGTAGGCTACAAGTAGTCAAGAATACACGCATGCGTGTAGGCTATAATTATTAGAACCTGAGGTCGGCGGATAGAGTTATGAATAGTTATCTTAAAGGGGCGAAGTATAAATTCAATAGCTATGTCTAATCTTAACTCCTGTGTTTGTTTATATGTGCACTTGTTATAGCGCCCTTTCAATCTCACTACTCAGAGACGCTCCCGACTACAGCGCGGACACTGCATGTCGAGAACAACTCGCATTTGCAAAGAGTCGCGCCCAATTAAAAGTTTAACTTCGCACACATCAAACGACGTAAGGTAAAATTAAACTACTTAAGTGGCTCTTTTTATTTTCTTATTTAAGGCGATGGGAAGGTAAAACAACGCAGTTATTTACTGGTATCCCAAGTTATTACCACTATAATTTTGTGTCGGGAGCGCTTCTGAGTAGCTACTCTTGAAGAAGCGCTATATAAATGTCTGAAATTAATGAATGAATGGATTTATCTTATCTGTAAGTAGCCTACTTAAGTATTGTGGAACGCGGTGGTGTTGTGGGCGTGTTCGTTTTCTTGCGCAGCTGGAGGGTCGCAGGTCCGAATCAACACCATGCTGCCTCGTATGGATCTTCAGCCACACCTTCGCTCGCAATAATTGCTTAGCGATTTGGCTTGAAACTCTGATTCAGTGTTCGCGCTGTAGTGGGAGCGCTTCTGAGTGGAAATCTTGAGGGGGCGCTAAAACAAGTGCGATACAATAGCATACATATTGTCAATATTTAGGCCCACACTTTGCGGGATTATTCCATTTTGCTCCTTGAAGCGTTTAATCGCGACAGTGCAACACAACGATCATAGGCTACTTGTATACGTAGGCCTATTATTCAGCTGCTGCACACTGTCAGGCCTACATGGTTGGTATGTGGGATTAATAAATGAATTGACTTGAATAAAACCCAATGATAACAAAAATATTTAATAATAACCATTAACCAGGTACTAAGAAATTCAGATGCTGCAAAGTGAACCTTATTTCTATTCCTGTTTAAGTCTGTGCCTATACTTATTACTCAATCAGAACGTCACATTAAAACAACAACACAACCCACTTCGATCTAATGCTTGTAACAACTTAGGCCAACAACAGGGATTCTTAGCGTACAGTTCTACGCAAAATGTTTAATTCTAAAATTCTAAATGTGTTCTATAGAAGCACTTCTGTGCAGTCAAAAATAATAAAAAGGGCCATTGTCGTCCGATCGGGAGTAATTTAGCCTACCATGGAGGATGGGAAAGAAAATAATGGGCTATGCAGCTAAAAAAATTCTTAAGAGAGGCTCTGGCCTACAGTAGATTGAGAATTCAATTTAACCGTATTGCGACTAGATGACTCTCTGTTCCATTGGTTTTTCTGTGTGTATAAGATGTTGTAATTTTATTACAGTTTTATGCAACACGCTGTAATATTCAACGTTCTACTCTTGTGTCTTATTCAGTCTGCAGCTCTACTTATTTCTATGGACCTACTGGAACAATTTTATCCCCGAATTATCCGAATAATTACAGCAATGACCTGCATTGCAGTACTTATATCGCTGTCAAACCTGGAGACACAGTCGTCATCACGTTTTTTGCATTCGATACTCAGCAGCACAATGATTACGTAACGGTATGTAGCCTTGGCTATTAATTTAGTTTGTGATACAAAGCGTTGTTACACGATGAATATTGAATGTTTATCTCTTTTTTTCCAGAGTCCCAATCTATTGTTGCTATTCTTAAGCTTTGTAGGTCCTGCTTACACCAGTTCTGATGTCATCAATCTATTCTCGGTTAGGTTTTCCCCTCCGTCCATTTCTATTCAGAGTTCAACGATACATTTCATAAGTGCCAAGTCAAAGTCACGCGTCTTTAACAGAAACTAATGAAGCATGATTGTGAGGCGCGGTGGTGTAGTGTTTATGTTAGTTGCTTTGCAGCCGGAGGATTGCAGGTTCGAATCCACCGCGTAGGGACATTTAGCAAGTCCTTCACTCGCAATCGCTCGGGCGCTTCGGCGTGAAACTCCAATGCAGTGTCCTCGCTGTAGTCGAGAGCGCCTCTGGGTAGCGAGAGCTCATGATGGGGCGCTATAGAATTGGAGAAATGAATCTATTTCTCTGTTTATTGTTTAATTTGTAGATTTCGTGCTATTCTGGGAACGACTTTGCATCGCAACAATATTCTGGCGAACGGATTCCTGAGGTTCTAACGATAAAAATATCCTCATGCAAATATGTGCAAATGGTTTTTCACACAGATTCTTCACTTACAAAAACAGGTTTCAGTCTTGCGTACGGAATCACACAAGGTAAATTATAATATTATTTTAAAAATATTTGTTCACCACTCTTTATTTATTTCTGAATATTCAGTCAACTATTAGATCTGCTGAGGTCATTAAAAAGTGAAAATACAAATAAAATGCCAGGAATTTAAAATGCTTTAACGTCATATATTTTCATCATGGGTTCGACATCCCTCAAGCAGCGTCAACAGCAGTGTATGAGCTTTTAATGCTTATGTTAGCGTAGGCGTGTGCTTGCCGATATTATTTTGCATCGGTTCCATGACACTTAATCCCGCGACACTTAATACCGCGACAGTTAGTACCGGACAGTTAATCCCGCGACACTTAATCCCGCGACCAATTAATCCCGCGACAGTTAATTCCGGCGACATTTAATCCCGGCGACACTTAATCCCGCGACCAGTTAATCCTGCGACAGTTAATCCCGGCGACATTTAATCCCGCGACACTTAATACCGGGGAAAAAATAACATTTAAAAAAGTTAAATTCTATAAAAGCAATATTCAAAGCAATATTCACTATTGTTCAAAAGAGTTTAGCTTTGCAGTTAAATATTATAAAACCGGTAAAATTCGATAAAAGAAATATTCACAGCAATAACTTATTTACTGTTTTTCATAAAAAGAGCTCCGTTTCAATTGTCGTGATGTTTAATGTATTCGTAATTTCCATGTATCACAATTTGTTTGCCTTTGCTACCACAGCCGAAATTCGCCTCCATACCACTGCCCTATCGTAGACTGAACTTCGCAAATCCTGTTTAAACTCCTTTATGATGTATAATTTTATGTAGCCTACAGATGTACAACAGAAAAGCTGAACACTGAACTGTCGTACAATAATGTGTACTCACGTGTGTACAGGTATTAAGTGTCGCGGTATCAAATGTCGCGGGATTAAGTGTCGCCGGGATTAAATGTCACCGGGATTAAGTGTCGCGGGATTAACTGACGTGGGATTAAATGTCGCCGGGACTAAGTGTCCGGGATTAACTGTCGCGGTATTAAGTGTCGCGGGATTAAATGTCGTGCTACCTTTGCATCCACTGGCAAGGTCAGGCACGGCTGAACGCACAAGCGAACATTAACGAGAATTAAGTTTGCAGTTCATTTTCTGACTTTTAAAATAGGCTTTCGTTCAATCCAGCACAGACCTCCATCAATCATAGGCTACATGCAAATCTGTGAGAACGCTGTGAAATTCGAATAGGCCTATAATCAAGAGACTGCAGGGAATGGAGCAGTTGAATCCAGTCATATCTTTGCTAGAATATATTATGGTCATGAGAAGATGAAGGCAGAGTTTGAAGCTTGCTGAGTCGAAACTGGAGACGAAATGCTGTAGTTTGCTAACGCCAGAGAACAACAGTTGTCATGTCAGGCATTTCTGGAGCAAGTCTATTAGAAAAGAAAGTAATACAGATAACTAGGCCTAGAGCTGCAAAAAGTCAGCGAATAAGTGTTATTATTTTGGTTAGCTTAGACTTGGTTTGCCTTTGCAGAAACACAGAACCGAACCGACTAATTTTTTTACTGCCGATATTGGACGGATTGTTGGAGGATTCTAAAAAGAAGCTCGTGCCAAGCAATCCAAATTTAGAGACTATGACCACTAAATTTCATTGCATCCATATCAAAATTAAAGGCAGTCCACCATCCCAATCGGATGGCTAAGTAGGCTACGCCAATGAATGCTTACTGGTGCTTAATTTCATGTAAACCAAAGTGCGGTTATGCGGTCAAATTAATAAAGAAAATACATACTTATTTACTTACTTACTTACTTACTTATTTACTTACTTAAACGACTGTGCTCCGTTGTTATAGGCCTATCAGCGTTGCCACTCCTCGGGTTTTTCACAAGATCTTGGGTTTTTATCCGAACTTGGGAAATGGGGTTTTGTGACGAACTTGGGTTTTTGCTTGCTTTTTTGGACAAAAAAGGGGAGATTTTCGACATTTGTGTCGAATGACCAAAAATAGGTCATCACATTTGTCGGCGGGAAATTCAGATTTCTCGGCCGGAAATTCTGGAATTCTTGACATTTAAATTTAGATTTGCTGAACATGGGTTTTCTTGGGTTGTTTCGCTCTCCAACTTGTTATTTTTTATATTTTTTAAAGTGGCAACGCTGAGGTCTATTATATAGGCCTAAGAAGTCAAAAGTGCAAATGCAATTGCATAAGCTTACGTGAAGCTGAAATAATTGACTCTTTAAAATTTATTTTACAGGCTGTGTCAATTCATATTTCTCTGGTCCTGTTGGAAGAATTTCATCACCCAATTATCCGAACAATTACACCAACGGCTTAAATTCTTACAGTTATATCGCTGTCTCGTCTGGACACACGATCGTTATTACGTTTTTGGCATTCAACACCCAGCGGTACAATGATTGGGTAACGGTAGGTCTATGCATTAAGCTTTTAATACATTCTGCGTGTTTGCTGGACAGAATAATCATTGTGCTGTAAACATGCATCCCTCTCTATTTCTCCCAATCAGTACGTTTTGGCGCCGTCAGTCGTGGCAGGGAAGGATATGACTGTACGCATATAGGGAGACTGGCGAGATTTCAAATACATATAGACCGTGATTCAAAAAAAAGTAAGCCAAAATGTTTTTCAAATATCTCCAATGATAAACTTTTCCAAATATTTAGAGAATTGGACCAAAAATATGATTCCAAGATTTCATGAGATAAAGTTGAACGGATAAAATGATATGTAGCTTTCAACTTCATATGCCGAAATTTCAGTTTACAAGCAATTTTCTGTTAGATTCAATAAAATGTAAGTCAAACTGTTTTTCTTATATCTCTAATGCCTGATGACTAATCATGCTAACATTTTCCAGATATGTAGAGAATTGAATAACAACATGATTCCCACAGTTTGGTTTGATTATTTAATTAAATAAGATGCTCAAAATGTCCTCCTCCTGTTTGCACGCAAGCCTGGAGGCGCTGGCGCCATTGGGCAACAGCATCGTCGATTATCCGCTGGTCCAGGTCATCTCACACTTCCATCAAGCGCTACTTCAGATCGTTTATACCATGGATTGTTGTCTACTGGGTCTTGCATCAAGCTACACACTTTATGGTCGACAGGATTTAAATCTGGGCTGTTCAGAGGCCATAATGTGGGAGAAATGAAGTATTGCGTCTCTCTTGTCAGCATTTCAATGGTTTCCTTGGCTCTGTGGGCTGGGGCCACTGTCCTGTTGAAAAACAAAACAGCCTTCTGGGGCTAGATTTCTGATTACAAATAGAGGATGTTGTGACAGCAGAACGTCGCGATAATAGGATCCATCAATTTTTACTCCAGGGTCACTGAAGACCAAAATTGGGAACTATCAAGCGTCGAAACCGAAAAGAACACCTTAACAGACCTGCTGAAAACTGAAGTTTCGGGAGATGAAGTTGAAATGTTCATATCTTTCTATCCGTTCAAATTTATGACTTGATATTTTTGGAATCCCATTCTTGATTCAATTCTCTAAATATTGGGAAAATTTTACCATGATTAATTATCAGGCCATAAAGATACTGAACAGTTTGACTCACATTTTATTGAATCTAACAGAAAATGGCTTGTAAACTGAAATTTCGGCATATGAAGTTGAAAGATACATATCTTTTTATTCGTTCAACTTTATCTCCTGAAATCTTGGAATCATATTCTGGGTCCAATTCTCTAAATATTTGGAAAGTTTTAGCGTGATATGTTATCAGGCGTTGGAGATATATTAAAAATAATTTGGCTTACTTTTTTTGAATCACGGTGTATGATTGGGCATAATAAGCTTGTGTTCTACCACGCTCGCCATAGATCGTCTTCTGTCCTGGTTATTTGTGTGGTTGTCCTGGTTTGCCCTGGCTGCAAAAATGTCTGCCGCCACTGTATGAATTACCTAGACTATCGACGTAGCCTAAACTGTTCAGCAATAGAGAAAATTTTAAAACGCTGTGTGAATTCAGCTTCCAATTTCAATTCGTCACTGCATAGTCTTCACTATTGGCAAATTTTACTCGAATGCACGTCTGCTTTTGTGTAGATTACTTGTGCATCTGGAACCGCCTTTACACCGTCGTCCCACTCTGGCTCACAACTTCCTGTTTCTTTGACGATGTCTTCCTGCAGCCTTGTAAAAGTGTATTTTCACACAGATAAAGCCACTACCGACACAGGTTTTATCTTTACATACAGCATCACCTCAGGTAAATTATTTTTCATAGAATGATACGCAAATAGATGTTGATTTTGTTAGCTGCGTAAATTATTTTTCCTGTCATTGTATGTAAATAGTTGTTGATTAGGCCTACTGCAATGTTTTTGTATGATCTCCAAATAAGCTAATGATTAAAGGAATGATTAAAGGAAACGGAAACGGAAAAACTGAGAACACAAAGAAAACGACAGAAGAATGCAAAGAATGTGCCTCAAAATTCCAATCTACCCAGCGGAAAACCTAAAACATGGTCATGTTTTTCCAATTATTAATAAGAGTTTTTTCACATGATCCAACAACTTTACTTATTTTCATCATCCCTGAAACAACTACACCGTGCAACTGTAATGTGTGCGTCTTGTTCAGTAGGCTATAATTATGTTATTATGTATTCTGATACAACGGGTCATGCATGCGAGTAATAGGGAACACTAGAAATTTTAAAATTTTGAAAGAGTAAAGAAGATGTACACATTGTGCAGGCATTGTGGTCTGCTGGGCAGCCCAAGACCGTTGTACAAGGTTATTTAGATTTTCGATGAGGTGGGCGGTCGGGCGGCCGTCGTTGGATCAAGCGCTTGGATGTTTTGGGTCATAAAAATAATATTATTGTCACCATTCAAGAAGTTGCGCGATCTTTTTTAAAAGAAGCATACATGTAGATTGGGGAGTAGCCTCATAATTGGTAATTGAATTTCGTTCCGTGATGAAACCCCATAAAGAGATAATGAGAACTAGTGTTTTTTGGGGCAAAAACTTATCGTTATTGGTTAAAGGTCGTAGCCGAAGGAAACTCAAGTTCTTTGCGACATAGTTATTATTAAATGGTGTTATAATTAGTGTTTACACTGTGCAGTTATAGTCTACAGTTATACACTCATGTTTTTACGCATTACGTCTACTAATGGGGTAACGGCGAAAGTATAGCGTAGGCACTATGTTAGTTTGTAATCAGTGGATGCATTGCAGCGGGGCAAATTAGAGCACATGCCCTCGCAAAATGGCAAAAAAGTTTTGGTCTGGTCGTTGCCCTGCGGCTCCTGCCACAAGATTGCCAGAAAGCAATGTCAAGCGTAATAGCGAATTGAAACTGTTCAAAGCGCAATTTTAATGCCAAGCTCAGCGAGCAAGCATAGTCCTATTCAAGAGCGCTAAAATGATGGCGAAGCCTAGAAAAAACAGTGTATGTTTATATACAGTCCAAATCAAACAATATTGGCTATGATCCAAATCAACTGTCACCGGCAAACCAAACAATAAACGAATTGCAAAATGCAAAGTAGAGCGTCGTGAGACTACCATTGTGGTAAGTGATTTTGTGTTTTACTGTGGCTCAGCAGTTGGCAGCATGATTGTCACTCCTCGTAATACAGTTGTCGTTGCTGGCGAGAAAGTTGAAATGAAGTGTGGCGTCGACACAAATTCGAAAATCAGCAAATGGGACGTGACGAAACCGGGATCTGCTGACATGCTATATATTTCACGTTTTACGGCTGACGTGAACAACACTGGTGTCAGTACAATTTACTACAATTCGACCAATTTGGACGACGCAGGGAACTATTCCTGTCATGCAAATCTTGGAACTGATCAGCAGAAGAAAATCTACAGCTCTCAGTTGATCGTTTTAGGTTAGTAAAGAAAGAGAACTGAAATGAAAAAATTAAT
Source organism: Lumbricus terrestris (assembly GCA_949752735.1). NCBI lineage: Eukaryota > Metazoa > Annelida > Clitellata > Crassiclitellata > Lumbricidae > Lumbricus > Lumbricus terrestris. Next base: position 46,205,696 of record OX457042.1, read on the forward strand.
AATTATATAAAGCCATGGGCGGATTTTGGTTTCCGTTCTTGGAGGGGCTAAACAAATTTAGGCTGAGACTCGGTCGGTCCAGAAAACGCGAGAAATATTTTCCCGGCACAAAAATTGATGACTTCTTCTTTAGTCCTCGGGCTGAAATCTCGGCGAAAAGAAAAAATTTCCGGGCAAAAAAGTTGATGACCTTATTTTAGTCATTCGTATGTTTCGCGTGGGGGGCTAAGCCCGAGAAAATATACCATTTACACAATAAAAAATGACTCTGGGTCTTCTTGGGGGGCTTAGGCCCCCCAAGCCCCTGATAGACTCCGCCCACGTATAATGCTACCAACTGGCGAAAGCCAAAGATCGTAAATTCGTTTGCTTTAAATTGAATCTTTATTCTTCGGTGTGTTTGTCTGTGAGTCTTTCTGCATTGTAACGTTTCTCTGTATCCAACCGTAATTATTCTACATTCTTCTGAACTGCGTGACATCTCCTAGTTTATGGAGCCCCTGTCGGATAATTGTGAGACCTGAGACCCCCATCGTCTTTAATTCATATGATTTCTCAGCATTTATGTTTAAATGAGTAATAAGATTAAATTAAAATACAAAATACGTCAATTGTGTTCTAGAGTCGTTGCCAAACTGTACATCAGAGTATAGCAGCGAGATCACGCCTTCAGCGGACTTGGAAGTAGTATACATGATAATGCAGTGTACCTTGAGATTTCGTGGATTTTGGTTTCCAACAATGCAGTGGACACAGCATGACGGCAACGAAATTGTAAATAGGAACGGTCAGGAGGTCAGAGGTGAAATTGAAAGCCAGAACACCAAAAATCTTCATGTCACGTCTTCTCTGAATGTGAGCTGGAATTCGCTCGGAAAAGGAACTGTCTTTTCCTGCAGAACCTACTTTGAAAGAACACGCGATGGCAATCTCATTATGAATGCTACAAATATACCAGATATCAATCATGTTTGGACCTCATCGGCATTTGTCGACGCTTCGTCCACTTTCCAAGAAATTGAGCAAAGGGATATTTTTCAGAGACGTACGTAGGGGCCTACTCGTTTTGCTCACAATCAATATTAATACTAATTTATAATAAAAAAAATTAACCGCACAATATTAAAAGTCTGCCTTCTCCATCCTGTATTAATTAAGGCGACGAAGACGTAGGATTATTCTAAAGAAAGCAACTTAGCCTAAGTTCGCATGTTACTCAAAGCGCATAGCATCTCAATAAATGAGAGCAGAATATTATTGTGCTTGTGTTCATTGACTGCAGTAGGCCTATACCGGCATTTTGCTTAAATACACAGTATTCAGATTATGGTTAAAACCGGGACCCACTGTTACAGTCACAATGATGTTAAGCAAAGCATATAGGCCTAGGCCTAGGACTAAGTCCTTTCGCGCTGGGTTTGTGTAGTCTAGTCTACTATTAGTCTCTAAATAAAACATTCCTTTGAGGCTAATCTCATAAGTGTTATTAAACGCGGCATTATTTCGTCGCGGAAAAACAATCAAATTATTTATCTTTTATTGTTGAAGCCTGCAATATATTCTATAGACCTAAATTCTGGTAATCAATGAAACCATACCCAAAATGTGTTGTTATTTGCAGTTACGATTACTTATTTTCTGGTAGCTGCCGTGATCGGTCTTGTAGCGGTCGTAGCCTATTTGTCGCATTCGTATTAGTTGGTTATTATAGAAGGAAACTACATGGTAATTTTGCTTTTGTGATGTGAATCAAAAACTTATATTATTTCAAAGGGTTTTCTTCGTTTTCATAAGTTTAAAAAAATAATTATGGCACAGACTCATAGAGTAAACATTTCTGCTGCGCTGTTGAAATGTAGCATAATCATGTCAAGCACAATGACATGATAATATAGGCTAGCTTTTTTATATCCTCATCTCTTTCAACTCGAACCCGTTGTAGCCTGACTTCTTCTTTCTTTGATCTCTTGCAATGGATTTCAACTTGGCTTCTCCGAATGATTTACAATTATGATTGCGAGTTCACCTAAAGCGACAATCTATAGCCTAATTGGTGGGCAGATCCTTGCGTTAACGGCACTACAAAGTGATTAGTTTTTTTAGTTTTGGTGAGATAATATTCTAACTCATAGGCAGCTTTAGCTCAAATTGATCTAGACTAAGTAAAAAATCTTTCTTGGGCTGCTAAAAGACGACTTAGAGCTTGTAGGTGCATTGGCTGTACGCTAGTTAAAAAGTCAATAAATTGTGTTGTCTTTTTCAGGAGTACAGTCCACTGTATACGAATTAAACATGACGGGAGAGGACAAGACAGATTACTATGAGACCATGCCATGCGCAATCGCCGAGCGTTACGAAGCTATAGAAGAAGTTACTTCGCAAAAAGTGGAAACAATTTGATCAACAAGATCCTCAGCGATGTCGGGAAACGCGGTCACACTGCTCGCGGAACATTTTAGGCTTCATTTTCAAGCAAAGTAGAATAGCCTATAAAGTTATAAAAATAGAGATAGACATGTAGCAGGTTTATTTCAATGCAACTCACCGTGATTTGTCATGTTATGATAGAAACCATAGGCTATTCAACAGGGCTTTTTTAACGTGCAGTTGTACACACAATGTGCAGTTGTAGAAGTACTTCAGTAGGCCTAAAGTTAAAACCGGAAAAAAGGTCATGGTCCTCCGATTGGAAGTATTTACCATGGATGAAGGGAAATGAAGGAAGGGGTTGTGCAGTTCTAAAAATTCCTCAAAAACAGCCCTGATATTCAAGTTGAACCGTGTACTCTTCCATTAGATCGAAAACAAGCTATTTAATATCTGACACAGTTCTCGTGGTTTAGACCCCTCAATGAGGCTCTGCAACGGCGTCATATGATAAGTGTTCAGAAATGTGTCTTTGTTCTAGGTCAAAATACTCGTTGGTTCTAACCGGTTTATAATTATTGTGGGAAGTGTCTCATGCTGCGCCATATTGAGCTCAAAGATGAAACGTGGGGCGCGGTGGTGTAGTGGGTATGTTCGTCGTCTTGCAGCCAAAGGGTTGCAGGTTCGAATCCACCTCAAGTCGCCGCGTAGGGACCTTGGGCAAGTCCTTCACTCGCAATTGCTCAGCGCTTCGGCGTGAAACTCCGATGCAGTGTCCGTTCTGCAATCTGGAGCGCCTCTGAGTAGAGCGCTTGAAGTGGCGCTATAACAAGTGCACATACAAAAAACATACTTATACTTATAGACCATTTCACGCGGGAACTGTTACCATGGCGAAGCTATACCATCATGCATCGGGACTCCGCGCCAAATTTACGTGTAGGGCAAAAGCTGCTGTTCGTTATTGACAACTTACAAAGTTATTTTTAATATGCCATCGTTGTACTGGGTACTAAGTTGCAGAATTGATGTACAAGGTGGAGTAAAGTAAAACATATTCGCTTTCCTTTAACTAATACCACGCGTGTAAACCGCGGTATTGTAAAAAAATTGGACGTATGCCACCGCCGACGGAACGAAGCACACGATTCGATGGGTTGATCATATAGCCTATTATTATATTATTTCTACTTTCATGATTAACTATACCCGCACTTTGATATCGCCGTTAACATTTTGGCAACTACAGCTCATTTCAAGGCCCCTGTCATGATTTATAAAGCACGCTAAACGTAAACGTTCATGAACAATTCGTACTCTACAAGAATTGTCTATGCTTGTTTACGTTTAGTGTGCTTTTATCGATCTCGTGATGGGCCTTAAGCTCCAAGTAAAATCAACTGTTGAATGTTGACAATTTATAATATGACTGTCTGAAGATAAGCTATATTTATTACATGGTGGGGATTGGTGGAATGGGTTGGTTGGATGGTGAAAGCATCAATAAGACATTTTGGCAGGCCGCAGGCTGTGTTGTTGGGAGGTTTGGCTAGTGATAGCAAAGATATTAGAGTTTTATCATGCATTAATAAGGTCTTTGGTGATAGGACATAGAAAATAACTGTTGGAAAGGCCAATAAAAAAGTTTTTATACAGAAAATTTTATTCAACACAACATGCAATTATACAAGACAGTAGTAACTTGCACATGGCAGATTCATTGTGATTAGTTCATCTTTCAGATTCAAAAGGGAAATTTACAGAGACTAGGGCCTGTACGCTTATTGTATTGCTAACAGGTAAACCAGCAGATGACGAACTGAACATTGATTATGTTCCAATGATCTTCTGTTTGGCCTACAGCCATATGCCAATCAAGTTTGAGGCAGGTTATTGACAGACACAAACGGTGTAAACTGAGATTACAGAGAAACGGGACCTGGAAGCAGCCGCTGTTCTGCTTGACCTGAGCTACAACAAGGAAACTGGCACTTCTTGTTAAACCGATGGTACGAATAGTCTATTGAAACACGGACTGAATACACTTCCTGCGATTTGCTTTCTATGTCTCAAAGAAATAATGCCCTGAATTTCCAGCGTTCCAGCACTTAGGCGATTAGTGTTAAGCTACCGAGCCTGTTGTGTAGCGAAGCTGCCCGTATTTCGTATAACTTGTATCTGTAATCATTCTGCGGTCTGTCAGATTGAATGCTAATAAACGAAGTTATTATTATTATTTTTATTATTATCTAACTTTAAGCGTAAAAGTTGCTAAGCTCATTGGGGTAATTGATTCTTTGACCAATAAGATTTCACCACAGTAGGCTACTACAGAATTAAATGCAAGGAACTATGGAACAAGCACATCTAGCCACACACAATGAAAGCCTTAAGCTGAAACTTAAGTCCTACAGTACATTTGGAGTAAGTTCAATTGAAATGGATGATGCCAAGACAAAATATACTGGCTTACATGTAACATGCCTGTCTGGAGTACAACCAGGATTGGGTATGTTATAGGATTAATTAAAAAATCAACAGGTTTCAATTTTGAGATTGACAAGTAAATCAGAAAACTTCGCCAAATGTTGCTGAGCTGCTATATTCTCACTTTCAAGACCATACCTTGTAGCAGCATTTTTATGTGGTTAAATGCAATGCATGGTCTTCTGTAGGAGGCTTTCAGGTGGATTGTGCATGCATGGCATCGTGAAAGAGAGACTCGCTAATGCGGCCTTTTCGACATTCATGCCACAGGCCACTCTAACACTGCAATCTTGCGGTTGCTTCCAGTGCACTGCTTTCCCATTGCATTGCAACCAAATTCTGAAACGTGTTTTTGCATAAATGTTTCAATTCTGTTTCTGAAAACATATCATAACTATAATTATGCAATTGTCCAATGTTTACTGTAAACCTATGCAGGGCAGAAAGTGAGCCGGGTCTGTCGGGGTCTGTGACTCGGCATTGATTTTTGTGACCTGCTGGCGCCGGGTCTCAGCCGGGTCGCGTGTTTAAAAATTGTGGGCATACGACTTTTAAAAAGGCTGTGATATATCAAAAATAGGTAAAATGGTCTTATTTAAGAAATTTTTGGCTCAAAAGCGTCGGCTCGTCTGCCAATGTCCGACCCGACAACTTTTCCAAACCACTTTCAGCCCTGAACCTAGGAGCAGATACTCTGCAAAGTTTCGGCTCTAGCACAGTAAATATCACAGCTTCCGGAGCACAGACTTTCAAGTCTGCCAGGAATAACGAGGTGTGGTTTGGCTTTTCTGATTTCGGTTCACCAGGCAAGTGTTCTGGACAAGGAGTTACGGTTGGTGCTAGAATTCCGTGATGCGGTTGATCAAAGTCGATGTCACATACTTTCTTTGGTTTTTAACCTAAGGACAAAACAAACCAAAACACTTTGTAGTATAGATATATTAAAAGAAAATGAAAATAAGTAAACCAGAGGACAGGTCATCAGTTCTCATCTACCAACACTGAATAAAGTATTTGTCAATTTTAAGATATGAATAATTTATTAAGTAGCTTGCTATATGTACAAGAGTAATTTTTTTAATTGTACCATTTCTTCATAATATCGAAATCAAAATGTTTCGTCCTGTGTCCATTCCTCCAAATTAAGTGTAAACAGTTCTATTGAACAAAAGAGCCTAATGAGATTACATGTACAGAATTGATCATCTAATGCATGCTAGTTTTGTATCTCACCGTTTTTAACTAAAATTTTCTCTTGTACCTTCAACTTTTCTGGTGAATAAACTAAACATATCAGTAATTAACACTTCTTGGAACATTCAATTGTTGGCATTACAGCTCAAGGATCCAATGTGACCAAGTACACAATAAATTTTTTCGATGAATCTGAAAATTACACATAACATCTCAGACCCTCAAAGATGACATAGCACATATGAAAAGGTGAGACACAAAACCTATGTGCTCAATGACAAACGTGCAAATAATCACACTTCAAAGACTTACTCATCTGATAAAAGATTGGTTCCACTGGCACGGCACAGATGTACACGACTTCTGGTAGTAATGCAGTAGTGCGGTGGTCTCGATCTTGAACAGCACAGCAGCAATGTGTGAACACACCTCTCCCAGTCTGGAAAAAGAAATCAATCACTATACAGATATCTTGACCTGGATCGGCCCTAGTCAAAATGGCACCCCGGACAAAGCAAACATTTGGCACCCCAGGCAAAGCTTGCATTTGGCACCCCAGGCAAACCATACATATGCAGTTTGAACCCTACCTCATGGTCCACCCCACGTCACAACAGAAAAAGTTTTTTAAAAAGCAAGAGCATTACACTCACCTTAGGCCTATTTGTTTTTATTAATAATTTTGTATTCAACAATCCAGTTGACAAACTGCAACCGGTTAGAGTGAACCAACCGGTTACAGTGAACAATTATGCAATTGAAACAATTACAAGAACTCGTATCACAGAATACATATATCTTCACTACTAACAGAACAGACAGCCTGCACTAGTTTAGTAGATAATAGAATTCCACGATACGGCTGTTAGTAGATTAAACTCTGGAAATGTCTTGAAAATGAAAATAATTGGAATTGAAAAACGCCAAGAAATTAAAAATCTAAGACTGTCAAACACGTTTTCGGGGAAATGGCGCCCCTAGATTGTTGGCAACTGCCTGTTTTGCATGTGTTTAAGGCTGGCCCTGATCTTGACTATATTTATACCATGCATGTAATGCAAATTAAAATTTTCTGATAACCAGTGACATTTTGATCAAAGATCCTGTAGGCTATAAAAAAATCTTTAGATTGTCCACCAAGACCAAGCATCACATTGTGGGCTTACATCAATATGATTGGGAACAACAAACAATTTACAGAACATTACAATAACAACAGTTACTCTTACCCGGTCGAGTAACGTGCATGCGTCCATGACTTCGATGCATCTATTTCCTCAATGTATGGGTCACCACCGTCCACTTGCAACCCAATACTTCCAAGCTTGAATAAATATCGTTCTCTAGCTTTTGTATTCAAAGATAAATACTATGAACTCATTTTAAATTAATGAATTTCAACGATAACTAAGATGACAGCTTTGCCACACACAAAACCTCTTTTTGCCCTACACCGGAGTGCGCACGCACAACCTGATTTACCAAAGATCACAAAAATTTCCCGCGTGAAAAGGTCTATTGCGAGTCTACAACTTCTGATTGATCAAATCAACACTTCGGAGGTTCTAGTTCTTCTTCAGCCGGGGAACACATTTTTTAGTCGTTTAAACACAATTCTGAAAGGCTTGTCTTCTAGCCAGACGGATTTGAGAACGGATTTAGAGAAGTTGTCCCTGCGATTCAATAAGCTCCTAAGTCCCGATTGCAGTTTCCAAAATGTACATGGCAGCTGCAACCGCAGGGTTTTCCGCCAATCGCATGTCATGATAGGGGAACAGAATGTGAAAGAGGCGAAGAGCATAGGGGGGAGAAAGTAGTTGATTTTAGCAGTTATTGGTCAAGCTGTAGGCTATTAGCTTAACCAACAACAGTTACCGCTAAAGAAGCAACGCAAAAATCTTAAGAATCTAATGACGACACTAACCCTAAGACTAACCCTAACCGACCCTGACGACGCAAAAATCTGAAGAATCTAATGACGACACTAACCCTAAGACTAACCCTAACCGACCCTGACGACGCAACAATCTGAACAATCAATGACGACACTAACCCTAAGACTAACCCTAACCGACCCTCACGACGCGAAACCTTATATAGATCTACCCTATAGCCTACGCGAACGACACCTATAATAAGTCTTCTATGTTATAGCCATGCTTAAATTTAACGATAAAGAGCGCTAAAGTGAGACTTAATTACCTGTGCAAAATGTTCGTCCATACGTAGGGTCATTTGTAAGAAATTTTAAACGTTTTACATTGCAATTCGTCTAAAAACGTCAGAGCCTGCCCACACGCACGTGCTGTTTATAGTTTAGAAAGGGATGGTCAGAAGTTGTACTCCACAACTCCTCCCCCTACGATCTTCGCCTCTTCCACATTGTATTCACTTATGTGATTGGCTGGTTGCAGCTGGAATGTACATTTTGGAAATAAGCGTCCCGATTGAATTTGTCCTCTGCCCAAAGTAAGCTAGTTGCGGCAATTGAATCTGGTTGTTTAGGGTGACGCAGCCCGACCGGACAAACACCGCCAAAGCATAAGACTGTCTTCCAAAGCCCATCCTTACTACGAACCATTAAAAACTTGCCCGCGTTTATATAACGCAGAATCGGATCCTCTTTCATTTACCGCATCAATTCGATAACAACAAGAAATCTCCCAGTGGACAGGACGGAGATACAGCCTGAGGCTGAGGGGAATGGTGGCAATTTCACTCAGTAGGGCCTACCTGACGTAGCAAATTCTAAGAAGTGTTTTTTTTTGAGACTATGCGAAGCAACTTTGTGGACTTGGGTGCTGGTACCAGATGGCGAACTGTTGGACACTGGCATCTGAAATGATGAGATAAGAATGTAAATTGGAGCCACAAAACAATCTTTTCAGACAGGCTATTCTTGTTTCCTTGCAGCAACAATACTTAAGTTACATTAGGACAAGCATCTTAGATTAATTGAAAAATGTATCTGTCCAGGATTTCGAGTAGCCTAAACTATAGGCCTGTAGCTTGCCATTACAAATTAAAGTGCAATTTAAAAAAAATGGGTAATCGTTTGCGTAGGGCCTAATTGAACATTAAAGGCCGATTCAGAGCGACTGCATAATTATTACGTGGTAACAGTGATATCACTAACAAATAAATTACAAATCACTACTCTTCTCGTTCCGATACCATGCATTGCGAGCTTCGCTTCCTCAACGAATCTCGCGTTTTCCCTCCCTTTTTGGCAACCGGACTTCGACCTCGAATCAAATCAAATCAAATCAAAACTTGTTTATTCAAAGAGTGCAAAGGCATCACAATGATCTCTGAACAGCATTTCTGATCCTTAGGCCTACCAGGCATCATGAATAAGCTGAAACTCTGGGTTTAGCTTTGAAATTGGGCCTAATTATCATGATTATGAAACGTGATAGTCAGGCAACGATGGTTGAGGAAGGTCAGTTACATAAATTATCTCATATTATAGCTTACAATCTAGATCATTATCATTATGTGGGCAATGCTGGATTTGCCAATTCATCCAATTTAAATCTGACAAGCCACAGATGGCTCAAAACGATCAATAGTCTATATCATGATGCTAGGCCGACGTGTTCTCGAGTATCATCAAATAAATAACAATTATGCATAGGCTGATGAATTATTTGACTGAAACCTTAAACTACCCGCAGTGTGTATAATGAGGATTTGATTACATTAAACTAACGCCCGCTAAATAAAACTTAGGCCTAACATAAATTATCTGAAAAATACGAGATGGGTCTCCGGCCGCCTGATATCAAATGCCCAAGCAAAAGTGTATTCACTAGCACACTTCGCGTCCATTATACACGACTACAACAATAATATGAGATAAGTTAATCTCAATGCACTTACTGCAAATAAAGATCCGGTTTTCTGAACCTTCATCCGTATGATTACGAACATTAACTTCAGTAATGAACTCGACTATAAACGGCTTCTAATATACTCAGGAAGTAAGTCACTGAAATGGCAGAGTATTCTTTGCGGTTGGATAATCGGATGTTTCTTCATGTAAAAAGTTGTTGCATGAATGATTTATAAGACTGGCAAGTAAGTAATCGTTATTAGCAGGAAGGAAACGCTCATAGGCTACTCAACGATAACTAGGATTCTATCGAAATTACATAACAGCACGTTAAAAGAAAGTCAGATTTTAGACTGTTACTTCTGTAGCTCTGATCTCAGTAACACGAAGATTAGGCTACTCAATGCTGATGTCTAAAAAAGAACCAGGTCAAATCTTGGGTCAAACATTTACATTGATGGGCTTATAAGCTTGATCTAAATTTTTATATCTTTTCATTGAATGGGCCTACGGGATATTTCAGAAGTGGAGACAAGATTTTACTTTTGCTCGAAAAAATAAATCCGGAATAATTTACGGCTTGCACTTATACTATATTTCCATACAAATCAGGGTTTCTGTTCGTGCACACAGACCCGTGGAGAAGAGGCAGAGGGGAAAATACCCTGATGAAGATGAATGAGGTCGAAGTAGCCGAAGTATAACGTCGGTCAGATATTTCGAGCATTGAGGATCGGGGTGGGGATCTTAGATTGCATGTGAGCACGGAGGGAACCAATGAAGTACATAAGACATATAAGTAGAGATGCGAGAGTATATACATGGGAAGGCGAGCAGTCAGTCTAGCTGAAACGGGCTGAAACAGTGATAGACGAACATTGGGAAGACCAATGAGAAGAGAATTGCAGCAGTCAATTCTAGAACATAGAAAACCATGAACTGAGGCAGTGAGGATGGCGGTAGAGACCGAACGGCGAATGACCATGGAAGATCAAGAGGAACGTGCGATATCGGAAATGTGCTCACTGCTCAGTAAAGGTGCCTGTGAGTGAGCTATCAAGTAGCCCACAACACCCAGATCTAGCAAACTTCACAAGAAGGAAACGACCTGAAATTTCAGAGAGCATATCTAACTATATAAAGCTTCTGGAGCTGCTGGAACCGAGTGTTTGAAATAATAATGGAGAGGAGATTAGAGTAGGCTTCATGTACATCACCAACATCGTGCCTTCGCCTCTGTCTGCCCTTTACTGTGGAATGGCGTTCCTACAACTATTCGTGCTCAGATTCTATCTGGAGGCTTTACTTTTTCTGCTCGTTGTCTTAAGACTTTTCTTTTTCCAGGAGTTCTTCGCACTGGACAGCGCCTCTGATTAGGTTGTACTGTGAGAGGCGCTTTATAAATCCCAAAATAGAATAGAATAGAATAGAATAGAAGTGGAACGATTAGTAAGAGATTCAATACATGTGCACCCAACTAGAAGCAACTCCATAATTAGGCCACTTGCAGCCATTATATGATAAGTCGTGCCCGAGTATTATTTCAATTTGTTTCGAATTTCTTTCCCTCATAATCGGCCGAGCCGTAAGATTGTTTTGGCACTCGTGAAAGCTCTGGCTGCATATTAGGGGACAGGAATTTCTCTCATTGGCCCTGCTTGAGCCTGCTAAAACTTGTCTCAATAAGTGTGTATCTGCAGAAGGCTGCAGAATATTATTTAGGCCATTTACTGCACGCTCAACGTTGATGGTCGCAAGATTATCGTGTCTGCCTTGTTACATGGTCCATTGGTTCGGGATAGTAAAATAAATTGATGTCATTTAGACCGTGAATTCCGTGATCTGTGGCACATGGCTAAAATACTGTGAATTTCCCATAACGTCAAGAGTTGCCACGATACTGTTTACGAAAGAAAAACAATCATTGCCTTTCGTCAACGACGCTTAGCAGGACATCCTAGCCATGATGTATTTTCGTCTATTTCTGCGGCCGGCTTACTCCATTTCAGAGGCTCGCGCGCAGGCCGAAATAAAACCTGGTCTGTTTCTAACAACCAAAGCGATGTTTCTTCTATGAATAAAGTTAATGACTCTTTTCCCAATAACAACGGCACTCCGATTCCTGTCCTCACTGGAAAAGGAAGAACTACGAGAAGGCTTGCACCTGTCCGTCTTCAACGTCGACATCACTCACGAAACCACGAGAATCGCCGTAGTTATCTATTTCCGATCGTGATCCAGCCACGGTACACATCGATGCCTCCAGTGAAGTCCGATCTTAACAGTGCGTTGAAGACAATCCCGGCCATAACAGAGTCAGACCTCCCAGGAATGTACATCATAAACGCTCGTTCCCTTGCGAAGCCCCATGGTCTCGATCAGTTACATGCAGATCTAATTGGATATGGAGCGGGTGTGGCTGTTGTCACAGAAACACATTTCAAGAAACATCACCTTGGTGAAGTCTGTCGAATTGCCGGGTTCCGCCTCTATCGCAGAGATCGTGTTGGCCGTTGCGCCGGGGGTGTTGCTGTTTTTGTCAGTGAAGAGTTGCAATCACAAGAGAAGATAATCGATGGAGACACGCAAAATCTGGAGCTTCTTTGGATAAGAGTTGAACTGAGGAGCAGAGCTATGTATGTCGGGGCTTTATATCATCCTCCTCGGCCTATATATGACACTCAAGTTCTGATGGATCGGCTGGAGCGAACGGTTGAGCGATTGATGACGGAGGATCCAGGGGCATTGATTGTTCTGGCGGGCGATTTCAACCAACTGGATGAGCAAGCAATTGTTGAACGCACAGGCCTGATCCCATTGATCCATCAACCAACAAGAGGAGATAACACCCTTGACAGAATGCTCGTGTCAGAACAGAGTTACGATCAAATTAAAGTGCTGACGTCAACCGTAAAGACCGACCATTTGGCCATCCTGGCTCTGAAGGGGAAGGCCATGGTTGCCCTGAATATTGAATAAGCAGCCAAAGCGAGTCACGTTTCGCAGAAGAACCCCTCAGCAGCATGCTGCGCTTCTACGAACCCTCCCAGATGTTGACTTCACTGGAGTCATTAATTGCAATGATCCGTGTAAGGCATGGGAAAATTTCTACCAGGTAGTGGATGAGCAGCTGAATCGGATATACCCAATGCGCACGATAACCATGACCTCCGCTGACCCGTACTTCCTCACTCCTTCCTTGAAACTCCTCCTCCGTCGAAAAAATCATCTCATGAGGACTGGCAGAGTGGAGGAGGCATCGGCTATCGCCAGCAGAGTGGGGAAGCAAATCGAGCGTATCACCAAAAAGCATTTGAGAAACATTGATCCAAAAAGTGGAACGGATGAGTTGTGGCGAAGGGTTAAAGAAGTCACAAAGAGCAAGACCTGCCCACAGCTGACTAGTGAACTTACTGCTGAAGATCTAAACAGGCATTATGCGACGATCTCAAACGATCAGGATTACCTGAAACCCCTCCTCAAGAAGACAGTTGAGAGGGATCAACCTTATTTTACAGAGCAACGAATTTTTCACCTCTTGGATCATTTACACCATACAGCTGAAGGAGTCGACGGACTTCCTGCATGGTTCCTGAGACTCTCGGCTCCCATTCTATCTGTGGTCCTCACGCGACTTATCAACCAATCGCTGGCCAACTCATACATACCAGAGCAATGGAAGACAGCTATAATTCACCCTATTGCCAAGGTTGCCTCACCATCAGTACCAGCGGATTACCGACCTATATCCATTCTACCGGTGTTGTCCAGAATGGTCGAAAGAGAGGTCGTGCGGTCTTTCATCTATCCGATTTTTGTCACTCCGCCGATGTCTACCCAGCTACAGGACCAGTACGCGTTCCGCCCGACCGGTTCCACAACAGCAGCCCTCATCTCCATCTTGCACCATGTCACCGCCCTTCTTGAGGACAATCCCTATGTTTCGATCGTCTCCCTAGACTTCTCTAAAGCCTTTGACTCTGTTAGGCACTACACTCTCGCTGAAAAACTCTCTAAACTTGAACTTCCTGATGCAATATAGGCCTACAACTGGCTCATAAACTTTCTATCGGAACGAAGACATACCACAAAGTTCGCCGGGTTCACCTCCAGAACTGCTTATATCAACTCAAGCGTGGTTCAGAGGTCGGGAGTGGGACCTTCCTCCTATGTCGTGACAGCCTCAGACCTGAGACCAGTACTCACCGAAAACAAGATTGTCAAGTATGCCGACGATACCTTCTTATTGGTTGGAGCCAAAAAGCGGCTTACAATTACCGCCGAGCTGGCCCAGATAGCGGAATGGGCGCAACGAAACAACCTGCAGCTTAATCCAACCAAGTCGCGAGAGATGCTGGTTACTCGCAGTCGCATCCAGTACACTCCTGATCTGATCTCCGGAGTTCAGAGGGTCAATTCGATGAAAATCTTGGGTGTGACCTTCCGTAGTGATCTACGAGCTTCGGGGCATGTCGACGAGGTGCTTGAGGCATGCTCTCGCTCACTCTACGCCCTGAGGGTTTTGAGGACTCATGGCCTGCCTGCTGACGCCTTACACGTGGTAACGAAGGCCACAACTGTTGCCCGCCTCATGTACGCCGCCCCTGCCTGGTGGGGGTCTACTACGGAAGGAGATCGGTCGCGCTTGGATCGTTTCTTGCGCCGAATCCAGCGGATGGGATTTCTACCTGATGCCTCGTCCTCTGCTGCTGATATGGTTGAGGAATCTGACGAGCGCTTGCTCCGCGCTGTCATATGGAACAGTTGCCATGTCCTTCGCGACCAATTTCCCCAAATGACCAGTACGGTTTACAACCTTCGACCCCGACGTCATAATTTCCAACTCCCGCACAAGGACAACATAAACTTTATTTCCAGAGTCCTCTACAAGAACGCTTACAACCATTAAATCATTCAATCTCATTAACAATGATCTTTTTAGTAAGACGTTTTAATTTCATTTTATGATGTTTGTCTCTCTTGATGTCACCATGTAGCTTCGGATAAAAATGAATAACAAATCGAGAAGAGACCTTCAAGAAATTTTGGAATTTGTTTATAAACTAACTTTGTCAATTCTTTACAGGATACTATGCCAGAAATCCAATAATAAGCTTATTATCACAATAATTGCTTTACAGGTAGCTTGAGTTGGAAGTTAGTGCCTGCCAGTTGACGAAAGATGAACCATGTGTGGTCCATGTTTGTGGTCCATCTTAGGCATTAGCAACAAACCGTTGTGGACAGTGTTGAATTGTGAGAAAATTTACAACATAACTTGTTTATATATTTATATTTTTATTCATGAGTTTTTAAATTAATAAAATGACTTGATAATATCAATTTGTCATTTTATTAATTTCAGCAAATAGTGAAAAGAAAATATATTATATTTTCGTTTTACTATTTGTTTAAAAATCGCATGTTAACTGCTGTTTAATGTAAGGTGGTTTTATTATAAATGGTTGATGAATTAAGGCTGTTTGTTCGCCTTTAACAATACATTTATTTCAATGTCCATCTTTGGCGCCCAGGTTCCTAAGATTTATGCGATTTTTGATTTAAATTTTTTTATCCAAAAATATTTAAATGAAAATTTTATTACACGCACTTGTGTATCAATAGATTCAATACCTAACGATCGTGTTGCATAAAGATTTTCTCATTATATGTGGTGAAAATGGATGGTCAGCTTTACGTGGTCCATCTTTGTTAACCTTCCCCTACTAGGGAATGCTAGTCGTGGAGATTTTGCGATATTTAGTTTTTCCAAACGCGTAAAAAAACTTACTCAAGTTGTGGGTTGGGTTGAGATTCGAGTGAAATACGCTGTTTGAAAATAAACTACCTTCAAAATATGGGATTTATGTAGGTCACGTTTTGGTGTTAAAGGCAGTTCGTGCATTCAGCTCTTATTCATCATCACCAGTGGGGCGCGGTGGTGTAGTGGGTATGTTCGTCGCCTGGCAGCCGAAGGGTTGCAGGTTCGAATCCACCACATGTCGCCGCGTAGGGACCTTGGGCATGTCATTCCCTCGCAATTGCTCGGCGCTTCAGCGTGAAACTCCGATGCAGTGTCCGCGCTGCATACGGGAGCGCCTCTGAGGAGAGAGCATGAAGGGGCGCTATAGCAAGTGCACATACATAGGCTATATCAAAATGGTTCTTCCTACTTTATGATAGAACAACAATCGTCATAAAAACGCCGACAATTTTGATCGACTGAATGCGAAACCTCTCGGCAATAGGCTTATGCATAGCCTACTTTGACTGCGTAAATGGAGGGGTATCTCATCTGAGAGAACGCAGCATGCACAAAGTCCAAAACAAGTTTAAGAACTCCAGGAACCAAGATCCCTATAGAGCCTAATGAAATACTGCCTGTACTGAATGCATTCAAACAGATGAAAGTGAGCCCAAGCCCACAGCTGATGGGAACCAAGCCCACAGGAACGTCGTCCACAAGCATATTAAGCAGCCTTCCACGAAGTAGTCAGGAATTGTCTTTGCAAAAAGCAAATTATTGAAGTTGTATGCCTGCATTGTTTGGTCTGAACTAAACAACAATTAATATTAATTTTTTCCAAAGGTTACATGTAAACCTACGATAAACATTTTCTAGTATTTTTAAAGTATAATAATATGCAGTAGTTCAGTACTGTAACAGTTGGCGTTTCACACGAGAATTTGCGTTATATTGACGCATTGATATCCGCTATACAAACGTTAAAAAGATTAGCAGTCAACACTTAAAACTGACCAATTGCATTGCATTGATAAAACATGTCGGGAGTATCTGCTAATTGAGAAGAGGGGTTACACAGATGTGAAATGGCTTCAAATAATAATAATTGCAAGGAGTAATGAAGAGAAAAGAACTGAAGAACCGCTGAATATGAACAGGTACAAAGGACTGATTAAAAGGATGGCATGGGGGTGTGGCAATGTGTCGTTCTAGAATATATACTTCAGACGGATGATATAAGCAGGTAAAAAGTTATTTGGACAGCGAAAACAAACGAGAAGGTGTTGCAGAAATCGGGGGAAAGATTTAGGATGGCAGCAGCAAGGTGATGACGAAGGAAGAGGACTTGTTTCATATTATTGGGAGGATTGTCCTTCCTTAGAATTAAGAAAACATTAAATTTTGAGAGGGCAGAGCAACCCTTGAACAGTCCTTGTTGCTCGTTGAGTCCATTCTCTTGCGAAGTCCTTGGGTGAAATTGCAGTCTGTTATTTGTTTGAGTGCTTGCCTTGCTAATCGGCAACTTAGTATTTTGTTTGTTTGGATAAAATTGAATGAGCCTCTGGTTATCTGAGTCGTTTATAAAACTTACTTTAGTTAATAAAGTACGGAACGCAGGCCATAATCCAATGCTGACAGTAGACACAATGATATTGGTGGCAGTCTTATGATGGAAAATGCAATAAGTGAAAAAAACTTTTTTGTAAATTGCCAGTGGCGGCGCCAGGATATCAGTTTTGGGAGCTGAATTTGTGGGTGAAAATGTTCCGGTTTTTATTAAGTCATCGGTCAAAGTCTAAGGAAAATTGTCCATTTCTGCCGTCAAAATTTCTGACGACCTTTTTGTAGTGATCGGCCAAAATCTAAAGAAAATTTTCCATTTCTGCCGTCAAAATTTATGATTTTTTTAAATCTAAAGAAAAATTTTCATTTCTGCCGTCAAAATTTCTGACGACTTTTTTCAAGTCATTTTGTCGAAATCTTGGAAAATGGTCCTTTTCATATCCGTCAAACTGTCTGGCAAACTCGTGCGTACCTTTGCGGTTATCTGGGGGGGGGGCTAAAGGGAGTTGATCGCATAGGCGCAACGTTCTATTGTGACTTTTAAAAGTGGTGGTTACAGTCACCACCACTTTTTGGTCCGACAAGGAAATATTTTTTAGAAACATGAAAGCATTTGGCTGTCTAACATAATAAAGGCTATTCATGATTAACATCGCAATGGTGCCAATGCTGCTATAGAGCCTAGAGGTCTCCACTGTTCACACTTCACAGCGTATTCTTTGTCCACAGTCATGGCTTAAATCATAAGGAGTGAACGGAAGGAATTCCCTACCACTTTAAATTTTGGGAGGAAACGTGAAGCAATTCTCTCCCACAAATCGTTATGGCTCCGAGGCAGTACATGGCATGCCAACAGCCTCACAAAATCCTCTGGAATCGTTGTTATTAGCAAAGTATCATTGAAGAGACCTTCGTGCTTTTACCAACCCCGCCCAAAAAATGTCGGATTAGACTACGGGGAAGGATCAGCAAGAATAGAATAGGAAGAATCTGGATAAAAATTTGTGAAAGAGCTGTTTTAAAAATTGTTTTAGTTTTCCGTGAGGGGAAAGATCGTGGAGTTAACCAGCGAGAGAGACGAAAGGATAAAGAGTGAGAATGGGAAAGGGAGTGAGAGAATTCTCACCTGCATGAGTTCATACTAAATTTGTATATTGGGACGGGGTGCAATGCAGGGGTTCTCAAACTGTGCATATGGGGTACCTCAGGCGCCGGTTAAGGTATGCGACCTAGGCGAAAAATTCCAGAAATATAAATTTGCTTTGTGTTTATGGACTCTGTGTCCATCTTTCTTTGATTAGCAAAGATTTTTAACGTTGCAATGCAACATAAAGCAGCAGCATGATTTTGTTTCTTTCACAACATAATAATTAGACTCACATAATATAGGCCTATAGGCCTAGTGCATGCAACATATTTTTCTTTAGGTATATTTTTAAAATAATTTTTAAAGCAGCAGCATGATTTTGTTTCTTTCACAACATAATAATTAGACTCACATAATATATAGGCCTAGTGCATGCAACATATTTTTCTTTAGGTATATTTTTTATAATTTTTGAAACAAATGGTGTTTAAATGTGAGCCAGAAATTCTCAGCGTAGGCCTTTAGCCTAGAGCTCAAAATAGGGGGAGCTGAATAATATTGGCATAACGATTAATTTCTGGTCGATCTTCAAATTTGTGATTCCTTTTAGCACGTCATATCTGTGTGAACTGGTTTTAAAACTCCTCTGACTTCCTGTCAAAGACAAATATGGTCTTGAAATTTGCGTTTGAATTTGACAAATATTAAGCCAGATATTTTAAATCTGCGCTAGTAAAAACAAGTCCACAACACCACAATGCTACAGGTTAGCTCTTTCTTACATGGGTTATAGACCAATTTTGCATGTTTGTCAACATGATTACATGATCAAAACTATACATAGCCTACCGGTGTATTTAAATTTTGCTCCTTAATTAATACGACTCTAATACACGGGGTGGGGACAATAAAAATGAAGTTAGAGAACCGTTGGGGTACAGGAAGCCGAGGAAATAATTGAACTGAGAAATTGTGTGCCAAGGTAAAGTCACCACCACTTTTACGGAGAAAGTTACGCCCACGGTTGATCGTGCCAATATATAATTTTTACATGGCGAAAAAAATTGATGGCCTCTTTTGGTGGATTAGCCCCCCTACACCTCTAGCGCCGCTTCTGTAAATTGCCACTGCCAATAGCCCAATTAGAGTGTTAAGAATGAATAGCATTGGATGACAATACAATTAGCAAGATTTATCAACAGCTGCTCTACACCTGAACCAAGAAACATACCCAGTCCTGTTATAGACAGCTTCAATATAACCAGGAAGAAGTTAAACACGTCAAGAAAAACATTGAACTGCCTCTTGAACTTCTGTCTGCAAATGCAACCCCGCGTGACTTCAGAAACTCAAATCGGTTGCCAGAAACTGCTAGTAAATACATTAAGGTTTGCTTTAAAGTATTCAGGAAGTTTCTGTAGGCCTAGCACTGGTAGGCCTAAGCAAGAGCAAATGCTGATGTTTTGGTCATTGGTCAATTGGGCGTTCTTTCTGTTGCAGTAGCTGAACAAAATATTATTTGCATCAGACGAAGTTTGATACGAATGATCAGCTGAAAACGTAAGTCATCTCTGTTATTTTTGAGCCTGCATTTATTTTTGCTGCGACTTTACGGGTTTAAATATATTGTTTTTGTGATTGCTTAAACGTCGGAAAAAGTGAATATAAAAACGACAACTGTTCCACTTCTTCATTATGGAATTCAGATCTTGGTAGCACTCTTGATTCAACAATGTTACTCTAGATTAGATTTAGTTTTTATCCAGACTTTTAACCATAGACTCTATATAAAATTTAGCAAGGTAATAGAGTTGACGTGCAAGTCTGAATTTTAATGAAACCGTTAAGCATTTTAGTGTTCAAGAATGAAACACATCCCTTCCCACGGTTTACAAATTTTCTAGTCTCCAAACTGTAATTATGGGTGACCGGACAAAATGGTAGCGGACATAATGGTAGGACAAAATGGTATGGACAAAATGGTAGGGAACAAAATGGTATTAGGACAAAATGGTACGGACAAAATGGCACAGACAAACTGGTATGGACAAAATGGTACTTGGAGAAAATGGTAGGCTATCAGACACAATGTACGGATAAAGTTTGTATGTGCACTTGTTATAGCGCCCCTTCAAGTTATAATTATCTACTGAAAACCGGGTCACCCTAATCTCGTATGGCTAGAGCAGAACCGCCTATTGCTAGAATAATGTTTTATTGATGCACATTATCATTGTGAGACTGTTAGTTTATATTCTGTATGCAGTACCATTACGTAAATCCTATATGATACTATCATTATTATACAGTATTAGGCCTACATTCTGTGATGATAGTTTCTCGTGCGTGATATATTTTCATGTTGCGGTCCACGAGCCTTGTAAATTTTCATGTGCAGATTAGTTTTTTTTCTTGTGGTAGAAATATGTAGAATATTGGAATAACAACTTCGTTAAATAATGTAAGGTCTATTTCTGATTGACGGTCACTAACTGCATCTCTGTAGTCTAATTATCTGCTGTTGCAGATTCAATATTCACAGCGAAAGAAGCATAAAACTTGATTGATTGATTGATTGAAAACAATTTGAACCTTGGTTCACATCACAAAAAGAATTGCAGAATCGGTTTTTCAGCCTTTCTTCTTTACAAAAATAAAATACCAGATGGCCGTCGCGGGCCGCGTTGATCGGGTCCACTGGCCGCATGCGGCCCGCGGGTCGCATGTTTGAGACCCCTAGTCTAAATGGTGCATATAAAATGGCATATAATTATATTATATATAGGGCAATTCCACCGTCACTGACGTAACATTCAGAGAGAAATTTGGCAACGTTTTTAATTCCAGCGCACTATGATATCACTGCTTTGCCAACAAATTTATGCCAAATTATTTAACTATATAATCCTTCTTAAAAGCCAAACAAGACTTGGCAGGAAATATTTATGGGTATTTTTAAAAACAGTTTCTGTGTATCGTCACTGACGTAACACAATTTGGACATCCAAATAATTGTAGGCCTAACTCATGTTCGCATCACAATCTTCTGAAATATGACTGCAAAATTTTTTTATTAATGTTTTTAAAATTATTAGTAGGCCTACAGGTTGTGGCATACATAGAAAGTTAAATTTTTTATCCAGTCGTTTATGTATTTATTTTAATGGTGCCTAAATGTCACTGACGTAACATTGAAATGTCACTGACGTAACGCTCCTGAAAAGACAAACATTGATTGCATTAAATTTACTAGTCATGGTTCACAAGTATGCAGGAATGCTTTAAAAAGTATCCAGTGTTGTTGAGTACTGCAATGTGTACACTGAGAGTGAAGAAGCCCTTCTGTTTACCATTATTGACTTCAGATTCACAAATGCCTTTGCATTTCCATAAGTTGGCACTCCAAGATAGCAGCTCATGAACTGACTGAATCGGTAGCTTGATTGCTCTCTGGGGTGACCGGACAAAATGGTAGCGGACAAAATGGTTCGGACAAAATGGTATGGACAAAATGGTATTGGGACAAAATGGTACTGGACAAAATGGTACGGACAAAATGGCCCGGACAAAATGGTGTGGACAAAATGGTAGGGGACAAAATGGTATTAGGACAAAATGGTACGGACAAAATGGTACGGACAAAATGGTATGGACAAAATGGTAGCGGATAAAATGGTATTAGGACAAAATGGTATGGACAAAATGGCACGGACAAAATGGTATGGACAAAATGGTACGGACAAAATGACACGGACAAAATGGTATGGACAAAATGGTACTTGGAGAAAATGGTATCAGGCACAATGTACGGATAAAGTTTGTATGTGCACTTGTTATAGCGCCCCTTCAAGTTATCTACTGAAAACTGGGACGTTTGGTCACCCTAATCTTGCATGGCTCTAGAGCAGAACCGCCTATTGCTAGAATAATGTTCTATTGATTCACTTCATATCATTGTGAGTTTATATTCTGTATGCAGTGCCATATAGTAACACGGAAAAATATATTAGGCCTATTACGTAAATTCTACATTATAGCCTACTATCATTATTATACAGTATTAGGCCTACATGCAGTGATGATAGTTTCTCATGCGTAATATATTTTGATGTTGCGGCCCGCGAGCCTTGTAAATTTTCATGTGCAGATTTGCTTTTTTCTTGTGGTAGAAATGTGTAGAATATTGGAATAACAACTTCGTTGAATAATGTAAGGTCTACTTCTGATTGAAGGTCACTAACTGCATCTGTATAGCCTAATTATCTGCTGTTGCAGATTCAATGTTCGCAGCAAAAGAAGTATAAAACAATTTGAACCTTGGTTCACATCACAAAAAGAATTTCAGATTCGGTTTTTAGGCTTTCTTCTTTACAAAAATAAAATACCACATGGCCGTCGCGGGCGCATTTTCTCCGATCCCAGGTGAGTATAGCATAATGGACTAATATCCTTTGTGTGATTGGTCCAATTCCGAAGCGACCTCATTAGCGACGCAACAGGACAACATATCTAGGAGTGAACACAGCAATTATTAGCGCTGAAAAGGGCAGTAGATCAAAGAGTCAACGTCACATTGGTGAAAAATAAACTGAATAGACGAAATATATATTTTCTTAATTGAAGCTGAAATTGACAAATCGCGACTTTTGAAAGCATGTTTTTGAAAAATAGGGCCGTTGAATGTCATGCAATGAATAATAATAATTATTATTATTGGCAAACAATGGTATCGGCGACTGATTGACGACTCCAACCCTGAACCTAACCTAACCCAAACGCTAAACCTAAACCTAACCGACCCTCACCACGCCTAACCTGACCCTAACCAACCCTCACGAAGGGTAACCTGACCTAACCGACCCTGACGACGCCAAAACTGACCCTAAACGACGCCAAACCTGACCGTAAGCGACATTCTTCTCGATACTACAGTTTCCCGAATAGGCTAATTTAGACCAATTGGACGATAGATAACCTAGGTAGGCTACATTACCTTCCGTATTTTAGACTTCGTGTGCTGCTTCCATGACATTTTATTGCCTAAATTACTTCAAAAGTAGGCGAAAATGGGTGTGTCGAACGGAATCAACAATCCCTAAAAGACGGAGGCGAGTCATGGTCAGTCTATTTTTACATTGACCCATATAGGCCTACAGCAAATTACGAAGCGAAGTTTACCATGGCTCCGCCTTGTTTGCTATACTCACCTGGGATCGGAGAAAATGCGTCGCGGGCCGCATTAATCGGGTCCGCGAGCCGCATGTTTGAGATCCCTGGTCTAAATGGTGCATATAAAAGGGCATATATATATATATATATATATATATATATATATATATATATATATATATATATATATATATATAAACATATAATATTTTTTGGCGATACATAGATCTTTTCCGTTCTCTTGATAGTGAAGTGTAGTCCAAACGGTCATCGACTTCAAATAACCTTAGATTATGCATTGTTCCAAACCAATTCCAGTTGAAATTTAATTACAAGATGAAAATAAAATATAACACTTGTTACCAAAATAAAATAAATATAGTTACAGTCGTAGTACAATTGGACCTTTTCGTGGAACTCAAATGTTTGTTTGGGCAATGTGGGCAATCTAGTCCACCTTTGAAAATGCTTGACACTCAGAGATTTAGATATCTCGGGCTAGCACGCAGAGAGAGATAGAGAGATAGAGAATAGTAAATGAGTTGGTTTTTTGAAGGGGTGCAATAAAGATTTATTTAAATGTATGAAGTGAAATGAATTAAGTCTAAGAATCTATCCTTACCATTTTCTCCAAGTACCATTTTGTCCATACCATTTTGTCCGCTCCATTTTGCCCGTACCATTTTGTCCGTACTATTTTTTCCGCACCATTTTGTCCGTACCATTTTGTCCGAACCATTTTATCCGCTACCATTTTGTCCATACCATTTTGTCCGAACCATTTTGTCCGTACCATTTTGTCCTAATACCATTTTGTCCCCTACCATTTGGTCCATACCATTTTGTCCGTGCCATTTTGTCCGTACCATTTTGTCCAGTACCATTTTGTCCCAATACCATTTTGTCCATACCATTTTGTCCGTACCATTTTGTCCGCTACCATTTTGTCCTAGAACCCTGTCTGGTAGAGTAGAAGACAACTTTTTCAAATCAACCCGACGCTTGTAGCAACATACATTATGATCTTTTACACTCACTGAAGCAACATATTTTGGACTCAATG
Organism: Lumbricus terrestris; assembly: GCA_949752735.1. Taxonomy (NCBI): domain Eukaryota; kingdom Metazoa; phylum Annelida; class Clitellata; order Crassiclitellata; family Lumbricidae; genus Lumbricus; species Lumbricus terrestris. The sequence goes on from OX457042.1 coordinate 46,230,207, forward strand.
AAGCAAATTTTCATGTTCCAATCATTGACTGCATACTTTTGATCTCGAACGTATGCCTCCATTAGTGTCATCATCAATGTTTTATTTTATACACTATCACATGTGCCATTCATCTTTACAAATATTGCATAATTCTTCTTTCCCAGCAGCTCATGTGAAACAATATCACTTTCTGTCCATTAATCTATAGGCTACATCTTTATGTACTCTTTATCTGCAATGCTATGTCAAAGTTTGTTGTTTAGAAGTTCATGAGAGCAACTTTCTTTGGAGTACTTTTAAAAGATTATCTTTTGTCGAATAACTGCTTTTCTTATATATTACTGAGCATATAAGAAACCCTTGAAGTTGCTGCATGATCTGATTCAGTTGGGGTGACGACATTTTAACCATAATTTTGACGAGGGCTGTGCATTGCACATTTTGTAGATTTTTTTCACACTAGTTGCCATTATTGTTGCTACTCAGCATTCTTCTGCATGATGGCCAGCTTACTCTAGCTACTTCTTCATGTGACGCATTCATGTTAGCTCAGTTCCAGATTTTTTTGTGACGTGTCTCACCCTGTGTGCAAAAGCAAATCACTAGTTTGGTTTACTGTGATGATGAAAAATTGATGATGATGATGATGATGATAATGATGATGAGGAGGAGGAGGGGGAGGATGATGATGATTATAATGAGGGCTTACTTCAATTCGATGCTAGGATGTCAATTACTGGATTTATAAGTGCATTTTTACAAGTATATACCGAATTCAAACAAGTTTCTTGCTATCACTGACATATATTGTTACGTGAGTGACAACATGAATGTTACGTCAGTGACACAGTTTAAACATTTTCTTAAATTAAAACAAAATTTCAACTATTTAGTTGTATTGCTAATATGTTGCATCAGAAGTTTAAAAATTTTCAGAATTTTTTGCTTTGCTACTTTTGGTTATAGGCCTATTCTAAAAAGTCTTAATTTTTTGTCACTGACGTAACATTGAAAGTACACCCCAAACTTCTGAAGCAAAAAAAATGAACTGTTATTAATTGTTTAAAGTTTTACTTGAAAACACTTACCAAGTGAAACTTCCATCCAACTGATGTAGCTTGTTTGATAAAATCAACCAATTGTTGCCATTACTTAAAAAACAAACCTTTTAATATTTCTGTAACAGAATTGCGCAGAACATGTCGACATCAAATGTAAGCTGGCTGATGGTCATCTCACCAAAGATTATTGATTTTAATTATTATTTTGAACACTAGGGTCTCTTAGCTTTAAAATGATACCTTTATATTAAAAAATTCCCCCAAGTTGTTTTGGACTTTTATGTCCATTTTCCGTGGAATTGCCCTATACATGTGATGTATATATATAATATTTTTTGGAGATACGTAGTTCTTTTCTGTTCTCTAGATAGTGAAGTGTAGTCCAAACGGTCATCGACTTCAAATAACCTTAGATTATTCATTGTTCCAAACCAATTCCGGTTGAAATTTAATTACAAGATGAAAATAAAATATAACACTTGTTACCAACACAAAATTAATATAGTTACAGTCGTAGTACAAATGGACCTTTTCGTGGAACTCAAATGTTTGTTTGGGCAATGTGGGCCATCTAGTCCACCTTTGAAAATGCTTGACACTCAGAGATTTAGATATCTCGGGTTAGTACGCAGAGAGAGATAGAGAGAATAGTAAATGAGTTGGGTTTTTGAAGGAGTGCAACACAGATTTTTTAAATGTATGAAATGAATTAAGTCTAAGAATTTTTATCCTTACCATTTTCTCCAAGTACCATTTTGTCCATACCATTTTGTCCGTGCCATTTTGTCCGTACCATTTGGTCCTATTCCCATTTTGTCCCCTACCATTTTGTCCATACCATTTTGTCCTAATACCATTTTATCCGCTACCATTTTGTCCATACCATTTTGTCCGTACCATTTTGTCCTAATACCATTTTGTCTCCTACCATTTTGTCCATACCATTTTGTCCGTACCATTTTGTCCAATACCATTTTGTCCCAATACCATTTTGTCCATACCATTGTGTCCGTACCATTTTGTCCGCTACCATTTTGTCCTAGAACCGTAATTATGACATTTTGAGCTGTCATCTCATCAAAATCTCTCATTGCTTCATTGCTGAAAGACATGAATGAATGAACGAATGAATACATGAATGCAAAATATATGGCAGTGTTCCAGGTGCAAGTGCTTTCTCTAGTTACCTCTATAATAATATTATTTTGATCGTAATTTCTAAACTTCTAATGCACCACTCGAAAGTCAATCAATCAGAGAGGGTTGTTCAAAGGGTAGTCAAAAGTTCCATGTCCGGTTGTCAGAGGGGCCGACGGGGCAGAGTAGTTGTTAAGGTGGGTGTCATTTGGGTTTGGAAGTGGAGTATCAGAGGATCAGATGAGTAGGAGCCTGAATTCTTTTTAACAGGCGAGACGTCAGTTTCTGGTGGAAAGTTTGCCTACGTCTTGACCTCGGTAGATTCTGTAGGCTACTGGCGCAAAATAAAAAAATCCTGGCTATTGCAGAGTTGATTTTCTAGGCCTACACAACGCTGGCGAATAAGCAGGTTTCCCTGACGCAATTTCAGTTTTTTTCAGGTGCTGCACAACTTATCACAGTCAAAAATATGGTCAGCAGCGCGGGGCCTCTGAAAGCGCGGGGCCCAAGGCGGACCGTACCCCGCTGTGGCCCCCTAAGTCTCCGTCAATGCTCTTTGACAGTAGAACATGCAATCTGGCAAATGCAGAAAGAACTCTAGTCTAATCATAATGCATAATCATTATTATATCCATGAGTTAATTAGGTCATCAAATTAAAATTTTGCACAAGAAATCAAACATGGCTCATTTTTTGGCCCTTGGCACTCACAGGCTTCCAGGCCCGGCCTTAGGGCAAAGCGAGCGAGGCGACCGCCTTAGGCTCCGCGCTTACAGGGCCCCGAGCAGCTTGCTATAATTTTTTTACTCTGTTGATATTGACAATGGTTACGTCGCATATCAACTATACTCAATTGCAGTCCATGATTGTGCCGCGTGAATGTGATCGATGATTTTTGAAGCAACGATCTATAAATTTCATGCTAAACCGAGACCTATTGTTGCAGGCCTACACGTTGAATTAATTTTCAAAATATGAACAAATGGCTAAGACTCATCAAAACTTCCATGCGATCAACAATAGACCTAGCTTACTTTGAGAATTGCTCACTAAATTAGCTTTTTTGTCAATAAAGATGTTCCATTGTGAAATCATTTCAGATTTCGCATAGGCCTACATCAAATTAGGGAAGATTTGCGAACACTCGAATAATAGCGAAGAATAGCGAAAACCTTTGGCACTCGCATCTTTGTCTACAGCAAGTATAGCATACTCGATAGAGACTAACACTTCAAAGCTTCAATATTATTATTAGAAGGAATCGGAAATATGTCAATTATTGGCATCTGATTTTAGATGCTAGATTTTAGGGGCGGACACAGAAATTTTCGAAGAGAGGGAGCCAAAATTTTCGGTCTTGTGACATGAAAATTGGTTTTCTTTGGTCGCCGAAACGTCTGATGGATTGTTCACAAATAGGTGTCTAAATGTAAATTTTTCCGTCTCACCGTGAGAATCATTAGCCTCATTAGTGCTTTGGCGCAAAAAATTTGTATTTACACGTTATGAACTCAGTAAATTTTTGCCTGGAGACTGTTGCTTTGGGCCCCGCCAACCCCAGGGCTGGGCCTGCAGGCTTCGCAGAGTCGGTGGTTTTGCTGGTGTTGGCACACTCGCGCAGTATTTTCTGTTGCAATCGTTGTAGCTGATACCTCAACTACCACACCAGATATGAAAGTTTAAATCTACGCTTTCATTTGTTTCAGATTTACACTAACAAGTGGAAGAAACGTCAACAGTCAAGCTGCGAGAATGTCTTCAATTTTACTGATCTTTTGCATCGGAATCTTTTTAGAAAAAGCTGACTCCGGCTCTGGTAGAATATTTTATGATGCTATTGTATTCGCAATTTTTTCCCATTATTAAGCTTATAAATGATGTGCGTGCGTTCGACGTACAAGAATGTGCAGTATTACATATATGGGTTCCACGACAACTGGTCTACCGACAACTCGTCTACCGACAACTCGTCTCCGGACAATTGGTCTAACGACAACTGGTCTACTGACGAATAATATTGATGAAATAGAAGCTGGCTTTATGAAAATGTTTTTTTTAGCTTAAATGGATGCTGGATTGATGATTTTATTTATGTATTTCGACATTCATCCAGCTTCTACTTCAGATCTAAAAATACCTTCATCCAACTTCTATTTCTCAACCGTTATTTTCGTCAATCCAGCTTCTAATTCAGGTATAAAAATACCCTCATCCAGCTTCCATTACTTAAGCGTTTTTTCATCAATCCAGTTTCTATTTCAGATCAAGAAACACTTTCATCCAGCTTTTATTTCTCATATGTTATTTTTGTCAACCAGCTTCTATTTCACCTGTAAAAGAGCCATCATCCAGATTCCATTTCTCTTGCGTTTTTTCATCAATCCAACCTCCATTTCACCCGTAAAAACTTGCATCCAGCTTCCATTTTTCAAGCGCTAGATCAGTTGTCGTAGACGAATTGTCCGGAGACCACTTGTCGTTAGACGAGTTGTCGGTAGACGAATTGCCGTGACACCCATATATGCATGCATACATACTTACATACATACTTACATAGGCCTGCGTACATACGCACGAGGGTAATGGCGGGGATAATGGCGGGGGTAATGGGCCGGGGCCCCTGGGGGAGTAAAGTCCTAGACCCATATGCGGCATGTCTTGCGTTGGCTCTTTTTCTCGCTCTTTTTCTTACTGGATCACTTCCTTGGTTTGACGCAGTATATAGCATGTGATAATTCGGCATCCGGGCATCGTCTCTTATTGCTTAAACAAATCGAAATGTTCAAATATTTATGTTCCTGTTTAGGTCTACCGAACTCCATTAGAACTTCATAATAAAACAATAAAACATCACTTTGACCTAGTTGCATAACTTACAGTAGAGTGATATTTCCACTTAACCCTTTAGTGCCCATGGCGGAAAAACTTTATGAAATTTCTTGGTGTAGTAGACAATATGGATGGTATAACGGGAAAAATGTGGAAAAAATTTGCAAACATCAGGTTTAAAAAAATTCGGCATTTAAATTCTTGTCCCTAAAAAGGGACAGTGGGCACTACAGGGCACAGGTTTTTATAAATGGAAATTCTTGAAATATGACAAGATTATTTCACTTGCACGTTATTAAAATAAGAAATTAAACATATCAATGAAAAGTAACATACAGATAGATGAAATGCAGCATATAGAAATATCAAAACCAGTTATTAGGGGCCGTCCATAAATGACAAAACGTAATTTTGTACGATTTTCATACTCCTCGCCACACTTCAGCACAAAAGTCAAATGATATCTAGTTAGAGACCATCACACATCGTCACATAATATGTGTGGCCCCAACCCTATGTGCATGATGTCATTTATGGACGGTCCCTTAACCCCTCTTCCGGCTATCCCGACTACATATCCGTCCTTAGCAATTAACTTTTATAAGGCAGACCCGGTTATACTCGTCCAACTGATATTATGAACTACAGTTCAAGGCAAAGCGTCGTTACGGTGCACGTAGATGGTTGAATACGAGCATACATACGCACACACGTACGCACGAACGTACATACATAAGTAAATAGGTCAGTATGTACATACGCACATACATACCTACGTACATACACGCTTGTACTACGTACCTGCGTACATACGCAACGGCGTACGTGCTTGTGTGCGTCCGTACATACATAGGTACATTCACGCATACTACCTACCTACGTACGTGCGTGGTACCTACATACAAACATGCATACATACATACATACATATATACGTACATACATACATACGTGCATGCGCACATACGCACCTGCATACATGCCTGCGTGCGTATATATACATACATACATGCATACATACATACATATATACATACATACATATATACATACACGTAATTTACATGCTTCGTGCGCGTGTGCGTTCGCACGTACGCACTTACATACATGCGTACATACTTGCATACCTACCATACCTACATAATACCCACGTACGTACGTACGTGTACGTACGTCGGCACGCACGTACGTTACGGTGCGTAGTACAAGTATGTATGTACGTGCACGTACGTACGTACGTACGTGCATACATATTTACTTATGTATGTACGTTCGTGCGTACGTGTGTACGGAATACGTATGTATGCTCGTATTCAACCATCTACGTGCACCGTACGTACACATGCATGTGCGTACGTACGTACTAAGTGCGCACATACACACATACGTGCATACGTGCATACGTACATACATACGTACGTACGTACGTACATAGTCCATACTTCGATACATACATACATACCTATATACATGCATACATTCATTCATAGATACATACACACACGTACATTGGTACCTGTATACGTGCGTTCGTTCGTGCGTTGCGTTCGTACGTACGTGCGCACATACATACATGCATACATACATGTATATACGCATATATACCTACATATGTACAGACATGCATGCATACACACAATCGCACATACATACATACATACATACATGGATATATATACATACATACATAAATACACACATGTATAAATGCATACATACATACAGGCATGCACGCATACATACATACGCACATACATACATACATAATAAATTCTAGCATCAAGATGGTACAGATATATGCCATAACGATTGTATCTAATAAGCTCCAGTGGTCAAAAACCCATACCCACAGCTATTTTTGCCTGTACGAAAATACTGTACCCTCTAATGCCCACAGTCCCTTTTTAGGGACACAAATTCAACGCAGCACAGCAATTACAACGCTCGCAAGAAACATGCAACAAAAGTATTCCTGCACAAGCAAAGTAGTTGTACTACATAGGCATGATTCACTTTATTCAATTTACTGAGGTCATTTAATAGAAAAACACCCACCTTTGAGCATGAATTCGTTATGTGTGAAATTTCTCGCAATCGATGTTCATAAGGAAATATTATGCACATAATGTTTATGTACATACAAATAAAATGCTCCGAAAAATACTAGAGTCATTGGTAGTAACAGCAAAAAGTGAAACTACAAACTTGTGGCTCATTTATGATAGACTGCACGTGCTTAACTTTGTGTCCCTGTGGGACTGTGGGCACTAATGGGTTAACGGACTCAACTGGTCCTGGATGAATTTTCATCTTTGGTTTTGCATGTGTGCATAAGAAGTTACAATTAAATGTTTATGCAACACACTGCTATAATTAACGTTTTTCTCTTGTGTCCTATTCAGTCTGTAGCTACAGTTCCTTCTATGGACCCACAGGAATAATTTCGTCCCCGAATTATCCGCATGCATACGGTAATAACGTAGATTGCTACAGTTATATCTATGCCCCATCTGGAGAAACAGTCGTCATTGAGTTTTATGCATTCGATACTGAGTCAAGCATTGATTACGTAACGGTTTGTATATATGGTATCTAATACAAAAGTCTATTAGACGATGAATACCATAAATCAGTACACTGTTCAAAGCGAAAACAGTTCTAGAGCAGGTTATATTAGTTAATAAATGCATTTACACTGTTGTCTGCTCAATTTTATCTCAATCACGGAGTAAATAATATATTTTCTAGACTCGATCTATAACATGTAGACGACAATCATATACCCCGCAGTCGATCGAGTCGTGGGCTACGATCGACCTGGCTCGCGCGACGATCGACTAGATCGACTTCGACGACTCGATCGACTTGGCTCGGCCGACGATCGACTAGATCGACTTCGACGACTCGATCGACTTGGCTCGGCCGACGATCGACTAGATCGACTTCAACGACTCGATCGACTTGGCTCGGCCGACGATCGACTAAATCGACTTCGTCGACTTGGCCTAGTTTTGTCTCCCTCTGTAGTTATGTTATCTCAAAATGAAATTATGCGATAGTAGATCTGTGTCACAATCTGTTGGACGTCACAATAATCCTAATTTCGAATTCTCGGTGAATTTAGATAATAGCAGATATGCACTGAAATCGTAGTGACGTCACAATTATAGGCCTCGTTTTAGATTCTGAAAATGAACTTCAATAATTATTACGGTAGATCTGTGTATTAATCGAAGTGACATCGCAATAGGCCTTGTTTTTACTCTTCTATAATGGTAGGTCTGTATCATAATCGAAGTGACGTCACAATAGGCATAGTATGGTCCTACTTTTATATTCTCAAGCTGAATGTATAATAGATTTATATCATAACCAGAGCGATGTTGCGTTAAAACAACCCCAGATTTGTATTATGAAAATGAAATAATATGATAGTAGATCTTTATCGTAATCGAAATGCCGCCATAACAGGCCTAATTTCGTTTTATCAGTGAACTTGTTTAGCTTAATGGTAGAATTTTATCAAAATCGAAGTGACGTCATAAAAGCCCAGTTTTACATTCGCAAAATGAATATCTATACTGGAAATCTGCATAATAATCGACATGACGTCGCAATAGGCCTTGTTTATAGTCTCAAAACGCACTTCTATAATAGTATAGCCTACATTTGTATCATTATCGAAGTGACGTCACAATAGCCAAGTTTTTAAATTCTTGAAGTGAACTTATGTAATAATAAAATTGTATCATAATCAGAGTGACGTTACAATGGGCATAGTTTTGTATTCTCAACAATTAACAAAATTATAATGATAGTGGATCTGTATCCTGATCGATATGACGTCACAATAGGCGTAAGTTTGCTTTCTCAGTGAATTTATTTAAATGTAGAATTGAATCATAATCGAAGTGACGTCACAAAAGGCCCCGTTTTATATCATAAAATTTAACATCTACATGTAGACCAGAAACATTCTAAAAAACATAAACATAAACATAAACATTATAGCAGATCTTTATCATACTCAATCAGAGGTGGATCCATGGGGGCCAATTATACGGCCATGCACCTTTCAGAGATTTGCATAGGACGTGGCCCCTCCCCCATCGAGTTTAAAGAAGCTGGAAATCAACGTAACGGGAACAGGAAGTTGAGAGAGAAAGTAGCGCGTGACTAGAAAGTCATCAGATTTAAAATAACCGGAGTTGCCATGGGTTTTTAAAAGTTTTGGGGGAAAGACTAGCGAAACTTTTTGACGACCCAAGATCAAATAAGGTTGAGCCTCACTTCAAAAATTTTTTTTCAGACCCTGTACTCATTCAACTCAGATCGAAAAAGTACGTCTATAGTCAACTTTCACAGTCTATTAACACGAACTCGTCAGCTGCCAAAAGGGTCAATAGCTGCACTTGTGTGCAAAAACTGAATTACGTCATTATATCATGCAGGTCACTTTGAGACTTCAAGAAATAGTCAATAAAATATTTCTAAGTCGAGTCGATGAAAAAAAATGATCGACTAGATTTCGAAAAACGAGCAATCGCCTCGACTTGCAAGTCGACGATATTTCGATCGACTCGACTTCGCAAGACTCACGATCGACTCGACTTGCAAGTCCATCGAGTCGACGATTTTTCGATCGACTATAGACTTGGCCGAGTTACGATCGACTCGATCGATCGACTCTCGATCGACTGCGGGGTATACGTGAGTCACTAGACGTTGATTTGCCTTGATTTTGAGGTCTAATTTAAATACTCACTTGTTATAATAGGCAGGCTACTCACATAATTATTTACATATTGTTTTGTCGCCAATTCGGTTGGCTGGGTGAAACCATGCAAGTGATCCATGGCCTGCCATGAGGTCCCGTATGCACTTTGGTGTTGGGGGAGTTTCTCACTTCCAATGAGTCAGTGGGTCCCTGGACATGAAAAATCACCGAGGTGCTTGTCCACCATGACGTCACGAATGGCGCAATTGCAAAATCCAATATGGCCGCCACCGGCCATTTTGGAAAATTAGTCTTTATTATTTCTTACATAATATGCACGTGTAATAACTCTAATGTTACTAATTCAGGTATGTAGAATTCATTTCTGATATTGATTTTGTCATCCGGGGTCATCTGAAGGTTATACGGTCATTTTCAAGGTCATTTAATGCATCTTTCTCATTTATCACAGCAGATGCACTGTAATACCTCAAATAATACTGATTCAGGTATGCAGAATTCATTTCTGATACTAATTTTGGCATCCGGGGTCATCTGAAGGTTATAAGGTCAACGTCAAGGTCATTCTTTAATTTTTATATTACTTACATCATATGCACGTGTAATACCTCAAATGTTACCGATTCAGGTATGTCGAATTGATTTAGGCTATGATATTGTTTTTGTCATCCGGGGTCAACTGAAGGTCATAACTTCATTGTCAAGGTCATTGTGTCTCATCAATGATGCGGATTATAACTTGATGTAATACTGACATTTTATTGGAGCATTGCACCGAAGTTTTCCTCCCATCTGCGATTTAATGGCTCTAGATTTGCCTCGCGTTCATTGTGTGATGATGATGATGATGATGATGATGATGATGATGATAAGACAATTTATATAGCGCCATAGACAAGCACACATTCAGAGACAAGCGATCGACGGACTCTATAGTCGAGCGTCACATACGGCGCCAAGAGAACGACACCTGTCCCGTCACCACCACCAATTCTGTGTTAATGCTGCATCTTGTTCTAACAGCGTTTCTGTCTCTCCAAAGTTCGTTAGATATTGTACTGGGTCGCATGCTAAAGCTGCGTGTTTGGATCCCACCTTACTCGTGCAGTCATCTCCTGTCAACACATGTGACTTGATGACTGGTTTGGCCAGGGATGCTCCAAGTTCATTTTCTCGAGGATGACAAGGATGCCTACCGCTCGTACAGATGGAATCGCTTAGTAGAGAAGACAAAGAAAATTAGGATGACATATCGAAGTCGAAACTGCCACAGTTCACCGACTAGCCTCAGAAGACAGCATCAACAATGGGAAAAGGAGAGGAATGAACTGTCATCTTAGCTAGGCAGAGCAGAGGCACATAGGAACATGGACATTGCTAAAGAACGGGTATGGACATCAGGCAGATACTTTCACACAATTTGGTCTCAGCGTCTCCATTATTTGATGGCGATATTCCAGCTCATACTAGCAAGTAACAAGTCGCTACTTATGGGGGAGATTGGACCTAAACTTGACCTCACCAAATGGTGCCAGGAGTCTAATCTTGACACTCATGTTGTGGTAGATTTCAAGTCTAGGATTCGACAGCTGCCACTCACGCAATTCCCCAATATTGGTAGGGTTATCGAGGCCGTCATAACCTCAGCTCCTCTTTTTTGGCAAAATGTGAAGTACGTCCATCTGGTACTCAACTCCAACTTTGAGATGTCTCTTAAGAAAGGGGAGCGCATACGGCGTGTTGACTTAACATCAGGTGTCGAAATTTTCAGCGTTCCAATTCCTCATGAACTTGAAAAGTTCTGGGCGTCGCTGGAAAACAAGCGCAATCTGCAGATTCTGTATAGAAATATTGCTAGCAATCCAGCCTATGGCTATGTTACAGTCATTGCCAGCTCTCTTGTTTCTGAAGATGAAGCACTTCCCGAAATGTCGACTGGCGGAGAAGAGATCCCAGACATGTTGAACTGGATCGAGGAGGCAGATGCCAGGCTGGTGGTGCACGTAGACTGGACAGCCTGGGCTGCTCGTGTGCAACGGTGCAAGAGATTTGTCGTAGTCTCAAACGACACGGACACTTTCCCATTATTGTTACACACCATACTGCAGGTCAATGGCGCAATTTTGCAATTGCGCCATTGACCTGGGGTTGCAGTAGATGTGGCAGCAGTAGGTACTGGGGAACATCGGCGAATGCTTCCTCTTCATCAAGCGGTTTCTGAACGTGGAGCATCCCTGGCCAAACCAGTCATCAAGTCACATGTGTTGACAGGAGATGACTGCACGAGTAAGGTGGGATCCAAACACGCAGCTTTAGCCTGCGACCCAGTACAGTACATGTATCTAACAAACTTTGGAGAGACAGACACGCTGTAGCATTAGCACAGAAGTACTTGGCGCGTGTCTGGGTTGGAGCAAGGTCAAATACAACCTGTGAGACGTTCGACCAGCTGAGACTCAAAAACTATATCACATCTACAGTCGGAATTGACGCTCTTCCTCCTACAAGCAGCGAGATCAGAGGCCACATCCAGCGAGGGGCTTTCCCGATGCACAGAGCATGCCAACTACTTGCAACACACAATGAACGCGAGGCAAAACTAGAGCCATTAAATCGCAGATGGGAGGAAAACTTCGGTGCAATGCTCCAATAAAATGTCAGTATTACATCAAGTCATTGATGAGACACAATGACCTTGACAATGAAGTTATGACCTTCAGTTGACCCCGGATGACAAAAACAATATCATAGCCTAAATCAATTCGACATACCTGAATCGGTAACATTTGAGGTATTACACGTGCATATGATGTAAGTAATATAAAAATTAAAGAATGACCTTGACGTTGACCTTATAACCTTCAGATGACCCCGGATGCCAAAATTAGTATCAGAAATGAATTCTGCATACCTGAATCAGTATTATTTGAGGTATTACAGTGCATCTGCTGTGATAAATGAGAAAGATGCATTAAATGACCTTGAAAATGACCGTATAACCTTCAGATGACCCCGGATGACAAAATCAATATCAGAAATGAATTCTACATACCTGAATTAGTAACATTAGAGTTATTACACGTGCATATCGTGTAAGAAATAATAAAGACTAATTTTCCAAAATGGCCGGTGGCGGCCATATTGGATTTTGCAATTGCGCCATTCGTGACGTCATGGTGGACAAGCACCTCGGTGATTTTTCATGTCCAGGGACCCACTGACTCATTGGAAGTGAGAAACTCCCCCAACACCAAAGTGCATCCGGGACCTCATGGCAGGCCAAGGACTAAAGAGTTTGTCCGTTCCGGTCGCCACACAGCCGGATACCTTGCTCAGCGACGCGCAATGATATCGGTGTCATTAAAGGTCGCATTAATTTGGTCGCCGCCGTTTGGATGCAGACATTGCGGAGGAACTTGGACCCGGACACTTGAGCGCCACAGAAGAATGTTAATGAGCGTAATATTGGTAGGCCTATAACTAGATGTTGCATTGACTAGAATTATTCATTGCATAGGCCCTACTTAGAAGTAGGCCCAGTTGTGCCCTTCGCGGGAACGCGGAAAGTCAGGTATCGCGTTGTTACACACTTCCATGGTTTATCGGCATGGGCGGAGACCCGGGCGGAGATTTGTGGGGGACGGAGAGACGCGAGATTTTTGGACGGACGAATGGCTGAATGACGCCGAAAAATTTCCAGCTTTTGACGGCCAAAATTTCTGCTCGTCCGCCGAAATCTCGGAAAAAAGTTGTATTATCGCCGCCAAAAAAGTTGATGACCTTTTATTTTTTTTAGTCATCCGGCCAAATCTCGACCAAATTTTCTATATGTTTTCTAGTTTCGCCGCCAAAAAGTTGTTGACTTTTTTTAGTCATCCGGCCAAATCTCGACCAAATTTTCTATAATTATGTTTTCTAGTTTCGCCGCCAAAAAAGTTGATGACCTTTTTTTCGTCTTGACGCTCAACGATTGGGGGGGGGGGGACAAATGCATGGACCGCCCCCAACGTCATTATTGGGGGGGACCGTCCCCCCTGTCCCCCCCCCTAGGTCTCCACCCATGTTTATCGGTCGTTAAAGCCATTGTTTTGGCGAGTTTTCCAAGCACGTCAATAGAGTTCCAAGTCGAAGCAGTTTGCAAGTCCACAATGTTCCAAGTCGCTAGAGATTCAGGTCGCTTTTAACTAGGGTGCCATGTTCATAGAGTAACTGTTCTAAGTCGTCACAGAAAAAAGTCGACAGTGATCCAAGTCGCCCGCATTTCAAAACAATAGAGTTCCACGTCCAATAAGTTCCTAGTCGCCTGGGTTGCAAGCCGTCAGAAATCCTACCTTGTCGATGCAGATCCAAGCCGATAGACTTCCATGCCAATGGGGTTCCAATTCAACAGAGTTACTCGACAGAGTTCCTTGTCGACAGACTTCCATGTCAATTGAGTTCAAGTCGATAAAGTATGGAGAGGAATTCCTACCCCTGACATTACCTGTCCCATATTTCTGACTGCATTGAAATGCCTCGAATAGTAATGACACTTTTTCCGAGAGGGACCGGTGCGCAGCGCCTTTGAGAGGCGGAAGACACACGTTAAACTTACAGCCTACAATAATTGTTATGCTACTTCACGCTTCTCTTGCAAGAACTAATGATTAGGCCTACTCATGCAGTTGGCTTGATTAATGAATAAATTAAAGATGAATTTATATGACATTTTAGAAATTAATGTGCATGCGCAATGTGTGAAATTGATTGATTTAATTGATTTGATTTGTTTATGCACACACGCACGCACACACACACGCACACACCAACACACACACACACACACAAGTAAGACAGTAGGCTATAAACGTGACTCAATAAACAGAGTGCAATAGGAGTCAGGAAAAGCTAACAGCTTACACAACCCTGACACATAGCTTCAAGACTATTTTTAGTGCAAGTTAATATTAATACTCAGTTAATTTACTAGAACGTAGCTGAAAGTAATAGGGATGCAATAATAATAGTAAGAATAATTAAAATATTATATAATATTAATGAATAAGTAAGTAAATTATAATGTTGGCGACCAAAATGCAACCTGTTTTGAACTACGGCTTGACCAAATTAACGAAAATAGGCCTACTGAAAGCATGGTTTCCGTTTGGAGGGAGCTAAAAAAAACTTGGTCCAGAACAAACGGCGCCGACAATATTTTTTCGTGTCGGCCCAAAATAAATTGACGACTTTTTTAGTCGTCAAGTTCACATCTATTGAATATATATATATAGGCTTATAATTATATATTTACCGGACAAAAAAGTTGATTTTTTTAGTCATTGGTTGGAAGTTCTTGGGGGCTAAGCCCAAACAAAGATACCATTTACACGGTAAAAACATGAATCTGGGGCTTCTTGACCTAGCCCTTGATAAACTCCGCCCATGACTGAAAGCATTTAAAAAACCCATAAGCTTACCGTGTCTTTTCGAGAAACCACTTTGCGCAAAAGAATACCTGAGTCTAGGATTCGAAACTCGATCGTTTCGAAGTATCGGAACGTAACTGATGAGGTGAAACAGTCTTTCGTCTAATACCGTAGGCCTTCTTCTTATGCTAAGAGTTTCCGCCAACTTTGTAAACAGATAGGCCTAATGATGAAGTGTAAACATAGAATCGGTCTCAAAGCAGCAGGAACACCTTCAATCACAGGCGCAATCCGTTCAGGCATTTGGTCGTTTGCCGACTTTGTTCAGGATAGAACCCAGAGACGTTTTCTCTCCTAAATGGAGAATAGAATCTTTCATACACAGCCTATATGTATAGGACTATTTCTCTGTTTTATTGTAGATTACATGTTACTCTGGTAACCCATTTTCATCGCCACAATATTCTGGCGCACAGATTCCTGCGGTTCTGACGATATCCTCATGTACCCTTGTGAGAGTGCTTTTTCACACAGATTCTTCAGTTACGACAACAGGTTTCAGTCTTGTGTACGTAGTCACCACAAGAGGTAAAGTTGCATAGCCTATATTTGCTGAAGCGAGCAATAAATATTTTGTAAACGATTCCTTATTACTTCTGAATATTCAACTGAAATATCAAAAACTCTAAATTAAGCCTAAAACACAAAGAAAATGGGGAATCCATGTAGTTTGGTCGAACTAGGCTAAGTATTCGATGTGCTAACCACAGTGACAGGCATATTTAAAACAGGCTTATAGTAATGGATAATGGACCAATTGTTAGGAGATTCTTCTGAAGAAGATCATAATAAATAATTCATTTTTCCAGCAAATTCTCGCAAATGCTCTCTCATCGCGTCGGCAGAAGACGGCATTAAATTATTGCTGTCGGCATTAAATTATTGCTGTCGGCAATATGCATTCTATTGTTCTATGGTTATTTGAAGGAACCCTATAAATTTGCCTGTATCCAAACTGAAGCAATTTTAGTCCGTGTAATTAAGAAGTTGCACACATTACATTGCAATATATAAATTTTCTATTTTGTTATGCAGCCTGTGCCAATACGTATTTATCTGGTTCTACTGGAACAATTTCATCCCCATATTACCCGAACGAATACGCAAGCAACCTAGATTGCTACAGCTATATCCCTGTCTCTTCAGGAGAGAAAATCGTCATTACATTTGTAGCATTCTCTACTCAGTCTTCATATGATTGGGTAAAGGTATGCATTAAACTTTATAAAACAATGTCTGTTAGATGCTGGATAGTAGGCCTATGCATAACTGTAAGTCTTGATTCTAGAAAGTAAACCAATCTTGGCGTAAGAGATAGGCAAGTCAAATGCTAAGTGTATTTCCAGGAATGTCTGTCCCTTATTATGGGTGCACAACTGCACATGTATCACATAGCGGAATAAGGCAATATACAAATGAATGTTACAATATTAGAGAAGTGTATGGAAATTCAGAGGCAGTGATGATAGTGGCAGAAGATAGAGAAAAAGGAGGAATAGTTGCAAGTTGAGCCAAATAGGAGAGCTGACCAGCCACAGCGGCTTGCAGTGGATTTCATCCACAGGCAGGTTAAAATGTATGTAATGCTAAGCAACTTAAGCAGCAGGCCTAGCGATGGGCAGGCTGAATTGACCAGGTAGTTACCAAAATTGGAAAAGAGGAAGAGCAATTGGAGGAAGAGTTAGTCAGACACTGCTAAGCTCTGGGCGGACGAGGCTCGAGAAGCGATCGCTGGCCTGGCTGGCGAGAAGTCAGAGGAAGAGGATTTAAGGAGGAATGCGAAGGGATGCGGCAGTTGGGAAAAAGTCGAGGAAGAGGTCGGTCGAGAGAGGGTTTCGGAAGAGGGGAGACGAACAGGAAGGCCATGACCATCGGCAAGGAGAAAAAGGAACGGTGAAGAAGTAACTGAAATGGATAAGTGACTAGCATTATTGATATTATAATTATTATTTGATTTAACAGACTAAAGTCATTATTATTTTCCGTAGTTTTAATATTCAGTGTTTTACTGACGAGTGCTCTCGTTACCTGTGACTAGTTTCCTTAACCCCAATTTATTCATGTAACCGCTTATTGTGTAATCGCTTTATTCGTCTGATGTCTTTTATAATAAAGCTTCTTAATATTTGTGTAATTCCTTAGATCTGTCCTACAAGTATCCAATGAGGGAAAATATATAGCATGCAGACTGCAGAGCCGTTGATACGTCCAGATTAAAATACTCCACGTACAAAAACTTCAATATAGCTCTTGTACGTGGAGTATTTAAATCTCATATTATGTGATTCACTGAACCACAAAGAAACGCACTGCGGAAACAGTGGATAAGAAAACTCTATGAGTGTACAACCACAAAATATTCACAATAATATATGCTAGCGCAAATTAGTCGTCTACTGAGCTATGCAAAGCAAAGGTGATATTATGTTGAACTCCCAACATACTAGGCCTACTGTAACACAGGATCGCATTAAGCAAGGCCGTAGCTAGGGGGTGTTTTGGGTGTTTGAACACCCCCCGAAATGGAAAATGTGAAAAATAATATAATGCATTTACGAGCATATGATGTAAAAACCATAAAATAAAACTATAAAAACACCCCCCAAAATATGCTGGATGACTAAAAAAACGTCATCAGTTTTGTTGGTGAAGGGAAAATGGTGAGTGAAACACCCACCCGAAATCAAATCCTGGCTACGGTCTTGGCATTAAGGTTGGTGATAATGCTGCTGCCCTGCTGCCGTTTTGAGAGACCCGCATTTTCGTAAATGACTAAATTTCTTGGCGAGAATACTTCAACATGAATAAATACGAAGTCATATTCGACGAAATTTGACAAAGTTTTCCCGCACATCAGATTTATTAGCTCGAACTAACAGTTTTTGAATTGATTGAAATCGCAGGAATTTTCTATTAGGCCCTTTTGTTATTTTTTCTTTTGGAAGCATGCTCTTTCATGGTGTTGTCATAAAGTAAGCTAAGACTGACCTCTTCAAATTGACGTAAGAGACGTAAAGTTAAAAGAAAATGTTATTGGTTAACACTTAATTTCTGAAACCTTTAGCCTAGATTATCATCTTCTCTAGTTTGTTGTCTCCTAGGCAGGTTGAAATGTCCGACGTCGCCATTATTATCCAGATGTTGGGTCACGTCTTCGAGTTATCCATATCCATTTGCAATCATCCAATCCAGCATCATCTGCCGTGGTCCTCCTCTTGCTTGCTTCCCCTTCATTTTTCTTCAATGACCGTTTTTAACAGTTAGACTGCTCTCAGTCTGAATCCTATACCCACTGTCTTCTCTCTTTTTTTGTGTGTACACTATCAGGGCTCTTTTCTCCGTTCATTCCGAGACCTTGGTACAAGGTAGACCATGGCGCTCTAAGGAACATTTTCTAAGGAAAATATCGCAGTCTATCAAGACATTATTGTAGTCCACGAAAGAAATCGGATGTTATCAAATCAAATCAAATCGTTTATTGGGCAACCAAGAACAAAGAACAAGAAAGTTATATTATAATAGACCTGAAATAGGAAGAAGAACCTATAAATTTAAACATTTGAATTGGAACAAACTGAGATGAAAAATTTTACAGGAGTCCGAAGAAACGAAAGCCTAATACATTAATACGGGATGTGGTATTTTATGGATCTGAGACATGAACCCAGTAGCGGCGCCAGAGCTGGGGTCGAAGCCTCCTGTAAAAAGGCGATCCTTTTTTTACATGTAGACATGAAATATTTCAACGATTATTCCCCCCTAAAAATGAGAAATATCCGTGAGATTTCGGCAAAATGACTAAAAAAAGATCGTCAAACATTTTTTGCGAATGAAAATGGAAATTTCCTCCATGGATTCAGCCCTCCAAAACTGATATCCTGACGCCGCCACTGCATCAACCATAAGATAAAAGGAAACAGACTGGAGGTCTTCGAAATGTGGACATGGAGATTGTAGAATAATGAAGAAAACCAACTAGATGGAAAATAGACAAATAGGGACTAAAACTATTTTACAAACGAAGAAGTCGTTTGTTCCTTCTATCATTGTAGACTTACTAGCGTCTGAAACTTTTCCTCAGAGAACAAATAGGCCTACCACAGGAAAAGCATCCTTATGCGTTAGTAAGCATGGTGCAATCAAAGCTCGAGGATACGTAGGCCTACCATACGTATTCTAATTTGTGAAAGCTACGTACGTATTTTAACGTGCCCTATTTTAAGGTACGTAAACAATAAAATACGTTAGTCTCGTCATTGCTCATTAAAATAATATTCAATTTAATTTAAACAAACAATCACAGCCAAGTATTCAGCGCTGTGAATTGCTGCAATGCTATAGTGTAGGTCTAAGTTTATCCAGCATATATCAGTGGCGGATCCAGGATTTCTGGTTAGGGGGGGCGTAAATACTACCAATCCAATCCCGTATACACGGTGTCCCAATTGAAGTGAGCCCCTTTTTGTTTGACGATATATCTGTTAATTCTAAATGAAACTCTATAACATTTTACAGCGTGAAAGAGGGATAAATTATAAATGTTTCCTGAAAATTTTATCAAATTCTATCAGCATAGTCCGAAGTTATGCACATTCAAATTTGAACAAACAAAATTTGAAGTTGCCAACATATAAAAGATAGAAAAGGAATCCGTGAAACCGCAACCTTGCTTGCTAAATGATTTACATATTAATAAATATGACGTTATATTTACCTCATTTTCGTGTAAGGGGACAATAATAAAAATGGTTTTCAGTGAAGATGATTTGAGTTTAATAAAAATTTTAAGACAAGAAAAACATTACGGAGCGAAAAGGTTTTTACAGGAATTTCCTAACAGAAAGTGGTCTCTCGCAGTGTTGAAACGACTGATTGCAAGAATTGACGCTACTGGATCTGCCGAAAAACGGCATGGTGGTGGTAGACCTCAAACGGCTCGTATTCCTGAAAATGCTGATTCTGTTGAAACACTCGTATTGAGCCAAGAAGACCCACACCCACAGAACAATTCGGCAAATATCGAGAGAAACTGGAATTTCGCGCAGTTCAGTCCATCGGATTATCCACAAGGATCTGCAGTTGAAATGCTTCAAAAAGAAACAAGCCCAGGACCTAACCGATGCGAATAAGATTGCCCGTCTGGTACGTAGCAAACAACTTCTACGAAAATACCCTCAGGCGTTGGTTCAATTCATGTGGTTCACCGATGAAAAGCTGTTCACAGTATAGCTGCACCGGTAAATCTGCAAAATGATAGGGTGTAGGCCTACGTTGGAGTTCCAATGAGAAAAAAAAAGTTGCGGCCGATCGATTGCTTCGCACTCGTTCAAATTTCTCGAAATCCATCATGATTTCAGTCTGGATATCAAGTCTTGGCTGCACACAGATTATCTTTATCGATCCAGGGGTCAAAATTAACGGTGCTTACTACCGTGACGTTTTACTCGGTGAGCACTTGCTGCCTGCTATTAAAGAATTGTCGGGCAGTGAATTTTTCATATTCCAACAGGACAGTGCTCCTGCTCATCGAGCCAAAGAAACTGTTGGTCTGCTTTCAAGAGAAACTCCCGAGTTCATTTCACCAACTCTTTGGCCCCCCAATAGCCCTGATCTTAATCCACTGGACTACAAGATATGGAGCGTCCTTCAAGAACGCGTTTATCAAACTCGCATACGTGACGTTGACCACCTCAAACAGCGAATTGTGGAAGAATGGAATCGTGTTGATCAAGTGATTGTTGACAATGCAATCAATGAATGGCGAAAGCGCCTTCGAGCATGCATTCGAGCTAATGGCGGACATTTTGAACATCAGCTTTGAAAAACAACAATTGGCTCAAATTAATTTTCTATCTTTTACATGTTGGCAACTTCAAATTTTGTTTGTCCAAATTTGAATGTGCATAACTTCGGACTATGTTGATAGAATTTGATAAATTTTCAGGAAACATTTATAATTTATCCCTCTTTCACGCTGTAAAATGTTATAGAGTATCATTTAGAATTAGCAGATATATCGCCAAAACAAAAAGGGGCTCACTTCAATTGGGACACCGTGTATATATATATATATATATATATATATATATATATATATATATATATATATATATATAAATGAAATTAGATCACGCAAAACTATAATGATCTTTTTTATAGAAAATGTTATGGAACTATTCAAAAAAATATATATATATATATATATATATATATATATATATATATATATATATTATAGGGTGTCTCGATAGGTCGTGAACGATTTTGAATGCAGATAAATAAATGTTATACACAAGATAATGTGAAAAGCTGTATAGGCTACTGGCGGATAGGTTGTTCAAATGAGAATGTTCGGCAAAACTTTTTTTAGATCACTAGCTCACTTATTCAAATTTTAGCGCCAATATCCGTGACGTCATCAAATTCGTGCCAAGTAAACGTCCAGCTATATAGGCCGAAAACAGTATTGTACGACCATCATTGTTAATCCACACATAATTAATTAATTAATACAAAATATCATTTAGTATTTAATAATGTTTCCTTTACTCTTTATAACAGCCTCAAGTCGATTAGGCATCGAGCCAATTAGATTTTTCAGAGTTGTCAGAGGTATCGATGTCCATGCCTTACGGAGCCGACGTTTTAAGGTGTTCAATGTCTGGGGTTCGGGATCTGCATAAACAGTTGCCGCCATAATACTCCAAACATTGGTAATCTATCGTTTTAGCGTCGGTAATTATTCGCCATTGCATGGGTTTTAGCGTTGGCCGAACGCAAGTCGGGTTGAGGAAAATAATTATTGATAAATAGAAGTCGGATTGATGAAAATAATTTGCATGAAATAGAAGCGAGATTAATAAAAAAAACAATCCTGCTGAAATTGAAGCTGGATTGATGAACAATAATTTTGAATTAAATAAAGTTATATTGATGAAAAGCATTTGCTGACGAAATAGAAGCGGGATTGATCAGACTAATTCTAACCTAAACAGAAGCTGGATCGATGAAAAGAATTTTTGCCAAACTAGAAGTTGGATTGATTAAAAGTAACAATGCTGCAACTAGCGAATAATTACCGACTCTAAAACGATATATTACCCAGACATTTTCTATTGGTGACAAATCCGGCGAATTAGGCGGCCAATCCCCGGTGAGATGTATCCATTGATATTTTTGTTAATGCCGATTCCGAACCCCAGACATTGAACACCTTAAACGTCGGCTCCGTAAGGCATGGACATCGATACCTCTGACAACTCTGAAAAATCTAATTGGCTCGATGCCTAATCGACTTGAGGCTGTAATAAAGAGTAAAGGAAACATTATTTAATACTAAATGATAATTTGTATTAATTAATTAATTATGTGTGGATTAACAATGATGGTCGTACAATACTGTTTTCGGCCTATATAGCTGGACGTTTACTTGGCACGAATTTGATGACGTCACGGATATTGGCGCTAAAATTTGAATAAGTGAGCTAGTGATCTAAATAAAGTTTTGCGTAACATTCTCATTTGAACAACCTATCCGCCAGTATACAGCTTTCCACATTATATTGTGTATAACATTTATTTATCTGCATTCAAAATCGTTCACGACCTATCGAGACACCGTATAGTTTCTCATATAAAACCACTGGTCTCCACTGAAGGTTAACAGTGAAACGATTATAAATCAGTTATCGGTTTTGATCATGCAACCCTTGATCCAAAAAGGAAATAATTAAGTGTCACATGCCAGTGGATTAAGCAGTGTCATTCTCCTTGGATGCTTTCTGGCGTAGGCATTGATAATGTCATCAATGTATAACTTGCAATTATATTAGTTTTAGGTCAGTTTAATTTGAGAACATTTGCTGCAGGTTTAGGGGGGGCGTACGCCGGCTCCGCCCCCTCTAAATCCGCGCCTGTATATTGCACCTAATGCATTAATTAATGTCAATTAGTCGACTCAGTTCTGCTGCAGCACTTAACAGTCCAACTCCAGGGAAAAGGCTGAACAGTTTCGTTCAATTAATTATAACAGAAGAATTTATCGAATTAAATTTACTGCTACGCTACCGGAAATACCGATTTCAATGACGCATACTGGTGACTGCATGTATTGTATACCTACATCTGGCTATGGGTCGCCGAGTAAGCCATAAACTAAATTTTCGTGCACATGTATGTTACGCACCATACGCGTATTGTATTTTTTGAAAGGTACGTAGGTCTACGTATTTCAACGTATTCAATTTTAGAGTACGCGTACCCTCGAGCTATGGGTGCAATTATGTGCCTGGTGGACCAGTGGCTGACAAAAGAGGCCCACAAGATTATCATGGCACCCGGGCCCGCACTAGCCTTAATGTAGCCCTGGGCCTACAGTCGGAGACGTGACCAAATTTCGGGATTTGCACGATGAAGCGCGCTGCAGGGCAGATGTAATATAATGACGACAATTTCTATGGCGCCATAACGCAGCCATGCTGCTACTAGGGCGCCTTGACAACGACAAACACACATTCAAAGACAAGCGGTTGACGGACTCAATAGAAGCAGCCACATACTGCGCCAAGAGAACCACACATGTCCCGCCACCACCAAAACCATCGCCTCCACCATCACCATCACCACCACCACTACCCCCACCATCATCTATCTACCTATGTAATGATAGACTAAGTATGAAAGATGAGTGAAAACCCTGGCTAAAGGAACAGATGGATCTGAAGTAAGGAAGCAACTGGTACTTCCGCCCTCGAGGGTGAAATACATACTGTAGGAGTGTAGGACATTTCAATTGTAGAATTGTATCATGATTGAAGTGACGTCATAAAGACCCCGTTTTATATTCTAAAAATTAACATCTATATGTAGGCCTAAGCTTATAGGCCTAATAGTAGATCTGTATCCTATATTCTCATTCAAGGGCGGATCCAGGGTCAATCCGGCCATGTCATCTTCCCATTCATTCAGAGATTTGCTCCCCCCATCAGGTTTAAAGAAGCTGTAGGCCTAAATCGGGAACAGGAGGGTGATAGAGAAAGTTGCACGTGACTAAAAAGTCATCAGATTTAAAATAACCGGAGTTGCCACGGGTTTTCCACAGATGGTTTTGCCACAGATGTTCGGTTCAGAAATGGAATAAATGGCATTTATATAAATTAGTGGAATTTCAGGTTACTGAATATAGAATTAATCTGGGCGACACAATTAGGCGAATTTATGCATCGATACGAGCACAATGATTATTTATAGAGAACGCCTCTTCCATACCTCAAATTGTCTTTTCTACCATTGTTGGGTTCACTTGCTCTAGTCTAGGAGATGATGAGTAATACTCAGGTCCGTAATGTAAAATAACATCGATTTATTCAATAACAGAGCAGTCTGACAAGAAGTAGGTTAACGTTACCCAACGCTGACATGAAGTACGACCGATACAGCTGATTCGACAGAGCTGACGTGAAGACACACCAGGCTAACGGAGCCCAAAGGAAGACGGATGTAGGCCAGTTCACCAACGGGGTGGGACGGCAATCGAAGAAGACAAACGTCGTAGAACACGAACCACACGCCACGCTCAACAGGAGTCGAACACACACCACAGAGTAGACCCACGACAAGAAGCAAGCCCCCACAGTAGTAGCCCTTTAAATAGGCCCTGCCCTTCCCTCAACTCCCACATAGTCAAGGAGAGTCCAAGTAAGGAAGCCCAGAGGGGTAATAGGTAGCTAACACTCACATACCCCCCCACCAGAACATGAGGAGTCCAACGGGAACGACGAACTATACGAACAATGCTACGCCTAAATGCAAAATCACTCAGTACCAGCCATTACACGTACTAAGCAATTCAGCAAGACTTAACTAAATAATGCATCGCACTCCTAAATAACGTAAGAGTCCGATATAATCATGATCTGAATACACAAACTTCATATAACTCAAAGCAACAGTTCACACGTAATCACGATATATATACATACACATCAATAGTTCAACTGTCCAAAAAACTATATCTGAAACACAAGAAAAAATTTGGACACCAACTGGTGTATCAAAAATGAACCAAAATGTATAATGGTCATCGGCACAAGCCACCCTACACTACAGACACACTGAAGAGTTCCTTGCCGAAGAATTCCGTGCTTTCCTTTTATGACAGAACGTTCCATTGCAACTGTTTCTGGACAGTATTTGACTTTTCATGACAGAATGTTCCATTGAAACTGTTTCTGGACAGTGTTTGACTTTTCATGACAGAATGTTCCATTGAAACTGTTTCTGGACAGTGTTTGACTTTTCATGACAGAATGTTCCATTGACATACGACGAGGATAGACGTACCAGAGAGCATCTCTAGCACGCCCGACGACTCCGCTGTGAGGAGCCAAGTGGAGACACTGATTGACGTGTGCCCTCACCCGCTTCCACTCACATTACGCAGATGGACGACTCAGAATGTCCGGCAGAACATTCCATTCGCCTGGACGATGTCTAATGTCCAAGTTGTACTGTTCAAGCTCCAAGCTCCATCGCAAGAGCTTCATATTTTTGTTCGCCATCTGATGGATGAACTGCAACGGTTTATGATCGGTGAACACCAGGACGACTGCGGATCCAAAGTAGACACTAAAGGCCCGCAAGGCGACCATCAGTGCCAGCGCTTCCTTCTCTATGGTCGAATAGCGAATCTCCTGCGGCAGCAGCTTCCGACTCAAATAGCAGATCGGGTGTTCCAATCCATCCTTCATCTGAAACAAGCACGCTCCCAGACAGAATTGAGAAGCATCAACACCCACACAAAACTGTTTAGTAAAGTCAGGAGGTATTAAGATAGGTCTAGAAGCCAGACGAGATTTGAGATCAAGAAAAGCAACCTCCGCTTCCTCATTCCATCTAAAAGGAATCCCTTTCTTTGTCAAAGCCGTGAGCGGCAAAGTAATATCAGAGAAATGAGGCAAGTACCTCTGATAGTATCCCGCTAATCCTAAGAAAGATTGCACCTGTTTTTTAGTAGCAGGCCTAGGAAATTTCAACACCGCTTCCACCTTCTTCAACCTTGGCTGAACTCCGTCAATCCCAATGTGATGACCCAAGAAATCCACAGACGCATTAGCAAAGACACATTTATCCAGATTCAGAGTTAAACAAGCATCAGCTATTCGAGATAACACTTTTCGCAAATGAACCAAATGATCCGACCATGCTAAGCTGAAAATGATGATGTCGTCTAAATAAGCATCACAAAACTCATTCAATCCATTCAGTACTTTCGTAATTAACCTTGAGAACGAAGCCGGAGCATTCTTCAGGCCAAAACTCATGTATTTCCATTGGTAATGCCCTTTCGGGGTGACAAACGCAGTTAACGGAACTGACTCCGGATGCATCGGGATCTGCCAGTAACCTTTAGTCATATCCAGCTTTGTTATAAACCGTGACTGACCCACTCGATCAATTAACACCTCCACCCGTGGCATAGGAAATGGATCCGGAACAGATAATCCATTCAGTTTCCTGAAATCTGTACAAAGACGATCTGTACCGTTTGGCTTAGGCACCAGGACAATCGGAGCTGCCCACGGACTCTCGGACTCCTCTATTATCCCCGCTTCCAACAACTGATTCACCTCTTTATCCACCCTCGCCATTTTCTCAGGATTTAACCTGTAAGGGTATTGTCGAACAGGGCGAGCACCTTCAACCAAATCAATTCTATGAGACACCATAGATGTTTTACCCGGTACGTCACTAAACACATGTGCAAAGTCATGCAAAACATCCCGCAATTCCGCACGACATTCAGCAGACACTTCACATTGTAAGACCTTATCCTCTAAAGTCACATCATTCATCCTCACATCCGGATTTACCACCAACACAGAAGCCACCACCTCCTCATTCGGTCGCTCATACACCACATCCATACGATCCACATAGCGCTTCATCAGATTCACATGTACCACCCGTTCCGTTTTTCTTCGATCCGGGGTACTCACTAAATAATCGACCGGACCAAGTCGACGTACAACCACATACGGTCCACAATATTTGGTCTGTAAAGGTTTACCCACCAACGGAATCAAGAGTAAAACCTTTTCACCTTCCTCAAAAGACACAGCACGTGACTGCTTATCATACAGTTGCTTCGATTTATTTTTCGCATCAACAGCATTTTCACCAGCAAGTTTCAATCCAACACGCATACGTTCACGTAATTGTAAAACATAGTCAATCACGCTCTTGCCAGACACTTCATGTACAACATCTTTCGCCAACCATTCTTCCTTCATCAATTGCAACATGCCACGCACATCTCTGCCATACATCAAATCAAAAGCAGAAAAGCCAGTACCCTGTACCGGAACCTCTCTATATGCAAACAAGATCCACGGCAACATTGCATCCCAAGAACCCGGATATGTTTCAGCCAACGCCTTCAACATATCTTTCATAGTACGATGAAAGCGTTCGCACGAGCCATTCGTTTGTGGTCTATAAGGACTAGTTTTCAACTGCACAATACCACATTCATGCACAAACACTTGCATCAAATCAGACATGAATTCTGAGCCACAATCAGATAACAATTCTTTCGGAAATCCGAAAAGCGAAAAAACTTCACACAAACATTTAGCCACATCCTGCGCCGTATGATTCTTCAACGGAAACGCAAATGGAAAATGGGAAGCCAAATCAATGACCGTGAGAATAAACCTATTCCCCGTTCCCTCACATACACTCAATGGGCCTACGATATCCATTGCCAAGCGTTGAAACACTTCCTCCATTACAGGCATACTGACCATGGGCGCCCTATAATTTCTGTTTCCTTTGCCTAAGCGTTGACACACATCACATGAACGACAATACTCACGAACGGCTCGATTCACATGAGGCCACCAGAAATGCTTCGTCAACCGATCCAGTGTCTTTCTAGTACCCAAATGCCCAGCCGCTGGTATATCATGGGCCACATGCAACAACTTCTGTCTTAAGTCACGAGGCACAACTATTTGTACCACACCCATTCCTAATGGTGTACACTTCTCCTCCCATCGACGCACCAAGACCTCGTCCACCAACGCATACGGTTGTACACGCCCACCGACAGACACCGTCTCGTCTACTTGTGCATACAATGGTCTCAATTCAGGACACCGGCGCTGGCGCAATATTAATTCCTGTCGGCTAACATATAGCTCCGATCTTTCTGTCACAACAGATTCTGTCGCTGCAAATAAACTCGATAAGTCGCCTTCATCGAAATTCATTCGTTCAACTTGTCTGTCAATTATTTCACCTGGCGTACGCTCTTGGTCGGCCGACTCCGTACTTTGACCCACTATCTCCGACTGCTCGGGCGCCGCTTCACTGCACACCGCCGTCTCCCTCTCACTCTGTCTCACTGCATGTGCTCTAGCCTGTGCACGAGTCGTCACCGCGACCTCCAACACCTGTCCTGCCAACGCTGTATCATTACCCACAATGCAATGCACCCCAGCCATTGGAAGTGAATTCATTAGACAGCATAACACCTCACCTTTAACAAATGCACAATCAACATTCACTTTCACCAGAGGACATTCCACAACAGAACCAGATATACCTCTGAGTAACCTCGTTTCATTCATGTGTACAAACTCATGCTCATTCAACCATTCATTAGACACCAAAGACTGCAGCGCTCCACTGTCTCTCAAGAATACCGCCTCCTTTCGTGCACCCTCATCATCAATTACACATCCAATCACACAAAATGGTGCATACAGTTTATCAACAGATTCAATTGGCTTCGGAAAACTCTGTGGTTTAACAGGCGCCGAAACAGTCTGAACCAAACCCACAGGTTTCGCACCCCTCCAATTTTCCAATTGAGTCCCCTCCTTTCGTTTTAATTTCCAACAACTGGCCTTCGTATGACCTGGCGCTCTACAAAATGCGCACGTGACCGGTTCCCCAAAACCAGTGACGTCATCATTTTCCCGCACAGGCTTATTAAACCCATACGTTCCTCTTTGAGGCGAACGTCGACCCCAATTTGTATCACGACGCGTACCATCCTTGTACCCCACGCCTTGACGCTCCCATACATCTTTCTTCTCACTTTCATCAGATGAGAATCCTCGTGTACGGTCGAAAAAATCCCTGCGGAACCCCCCAGAATAATGGTTCGGCCCCTGCTTGTATAATCTGCATATTCATCCGCTAAACGTGCAGCACTTGCAACAGTATCAGGACTCTTATCTATCAACCACCTGTGTACTTCAATAGGTAACGCTTGTACAAACTGCTCCATGAGAATTACCTCTTTAAATTTTGCTAACTCCTCCCACGAGTTTGTACCCTCAATCCATCTCTGAAAAGGACTCTGCAGTCGAAATGCATAATTCGCATACGTTTCCCTCGGTTCTTTTCGCAACCCCCGAAATTTCTTTCGATAAAATTCCGGAATACGTTCGTACGCCGTCAATAGCGCACTCTTCACAATATCATATTGGACGCACTCCTCCAACGATAAAGCCGCAAAAACTTTCGCCGCCTTCCCCGACAACTGTGGCTGTAGGAGGGACGACCATTTTCCCATCGGAATTTGATGCAACGTCATTGCTTGCTCAAACGCCGCAAAATAATGTTCGATATCGGCCGAATCAAATTTTGGCACAAATTTCAGAGCTGCCCCAAAACGCAAATCCTCATTTCCATGCGCTGGTCGTTCGACAGCACCACCTCCTTCTATCCTCCGTCCGTCCATTTCTAATCTCTGCTTCTCAAATTCCATAGTCATTCGTTTCTCCTCCATGTCAAATCTCCTTTTCGTCTCTTCTGCTTCAATCCTCAATTTATTCTCCTCTCTCTCTGCTTCAATTTGCATTTTCTTCTCCTCTCTCTCGGCTTCAATCCTCAATTTATTCTCCTCTGCTGCAATCTGCATTTTCTTCTCCTCGAATCTCATTCGCTCCTTCTCTCTCTCCCACTCTCTGTCCTCTTTTAAGTGCAAGCGCTCTAACTCGGCCTCCTCTTTCTTAGCCTGTGCCTTAAGTTTCCAAGCTGCACTACCCAATTTCGGTGACAATGGTTTCATAGCCATTCTCCTCACCTGTGACCTAGACACGTCCTCCACTTCCTCACCATATGTCTCACTCACCAGTCGAAGTGTGTCACTTGGTATGTCTCTGACATCCCCAAATTCAGGAATTAACTCCTCCTCTAACGACGCCATTTTACCTCTACGCCCTGTCGACTATTCGACGTGCAGACCAACGCACAGCGCAAAAATTCACCCACGACAGCTCACTTCAAAACTGTCTCGACCAACTTTACAAAACTCGCAAAACTCAATATCGCAAAACGTCGAAATTTCCCGCACTAATTTTCCCGACCTAATACGCCAAAAACAACAACCATTGACCTGTCTTCACGGCCAACCACCATATAACACTTTTCCAACGGAATTACCACCGTACTATTTGCTAAATTTCACGGAAACAACGCCCCTTTTTTGACGCAAATTTCAAATTATCGTGAAAAAATCCCGAGAGACCCCATCTGTTGGGTTCACTTGCTCTAGTCTAGGAGATGATGAGTAATACTCAGGTCCGTAATGTAAAATAACATCGATTTATTCAATAACAGAGCAGTCTGACAAGAAGTAGGTTAACGTTACCCAACGCTGACATGAAGTACGACCGATACAGCTGATTCGACAGAGCTGACGTGAAGACACACCAGGCTAACGGAGCCCAAAGGAAGACGGATGTAGGCCAGTTCACCAACGGGGTGGGACGGCAATCGAAGAAGACAAACGTCGTAGAACACGAACCACACGCCACGCTCAACAGGAGTCGAACACACACCACAGAGTAGACCCACGACAAGAAGCAAGCCCCCACAGTAGTAGCCCTTTAAATAGGCCCTGCCCTTCCCTCAACTCCCACATAGTCAAGGAGAGTCCAAGTAAGGAAGCCCAGAGGGGTAATAGGTAGCTAACACTCACACCATACGTTACAAGAAATTTCAATTAGCATTGATGACCTTTCGTTCATGCAAACACTCGGCTGTTCTCTATCAGATTTGCAGGAACTAATGTTTGGGACAGTATTAACAGTAGGCCTATATCGCTTGTCTATTCGTCAATAATATAGTCTTGACTCTTCATTTTTTAAAAGAAGCTTTCGACTTTCACATAATCCAACAAATTACTTGAGCATAGGTATACATACTTTTTATTCATTGGTGTATTAGTCAAATGCTAGATAAGTGGTGTCGTAAATTCTTAGCCTATATAAGTAAATTTGGTTCCTGGTTATCTTTGCGGTCTTATAATTGTACGAAATGGCTCTCATGCTTGTTGTGTTCTTTGTTTTACATTGTTACCTATTACGGGATTGTCGATCCGTTTATTGGCGCCGTAACAAATGCGCGCAAGCAAAAGCGCGCAGACAAATGCGCGCAGACAAATGCGCGCAGACAATTGCGCGCAAAGCGCGCAACAGGGATCTTCCCAGTCAAAAGAGCGCAGACAAAAGCGCGCAAAAAAGCGCGCAAAAAAGAAAATGATGAGAACAATTAAAAAGAACAATGTTTCATTTAGACACCCTGAGGCTTCAAAATGTAAGTACGTACGTCTCAATAGACGCCTTCAGGCGTTGGTGCCAACGTATGGCACGATTCCTTTGGAAGAGTTTTTGCGTGGGGTGGCTCACAACGTTAGCCTATAAACTTATAGAATTTGAACTCTATATCTTCTTCACATTTCTAGCGAGGCACTATTTGACTCTATTCGATTTATTTCGTTTCGTCTTTACTACATTGCGTTTAAGAACAACGTTTCGTCTATATTTCATTGCGTTTAGGATTAAATGTTACGTTGAAGAACAATGACGATAGGATATGTTGAGCCTAGATTTCAACTTCAATGAGCATAACTTTATATGCTCCGTTTCTATATTTCTAACAATCTCTTTCATTATGTTTAGATGCTGATTCAATAAAATAAAATAAAATTTATTGGGTCTATGTGTTCTTATTTGCGCGCATTTGTCTGCGCGCATTTGTCGTGCGCGATTTTGTTACTGCGCGCATTTGTCTGCGCGCATTTGTCTGCGCGCTTTTGCGTGCGCGCTTTTGACTGGACACCCCGTTTATTGTATCTCTTGATGACCACAAATAATGTTAAAATTATCTTCACTCACTGTAATTGCATTATGCTGGATCAGGAAATAAATTGAATTGAATTGAAAATATCACAATGACTAAGCTTATTAGCGCCACTGAAATATTTGCAATTTAGCAGCGCTCAATCTCAATTAACCTGTACACGCCTTGGGTTCTTACATTACTCGAAAGCGCGACTTCTCTATTTCATCTGTTTAGATTTCGTGCGCATCTGGAACCGCCTTTAACTCGTCAGCATATTCTGGCTCAAATATTCCTGCAGCCTTGACAATATCCGACTGCAGCCTTGTCAAAGTGTATTTTCACACGGATGGTTCCACTGCCTATACAGGTTTCAGTCTTAGGTACAATATCTCTTCAGGTAAATTATCGTTGATATCATGATATGCAAGTAATTGTTAACTTTTGCATAGTTTTTGGGATCATCTAGCTAACAAGTAGGGGAGACTGGGGATGAATGTAACAAATTTCGAATTTTGCATGTTTTTTGGTATTTGTAATACATATAATTGCAATATTCTTGCATCAAACGATAACCTATTATCTTAGCTATATAGTGGCAAGGTATCAAGTGGCTTGCGCATCAAATACAGGCGGCACCATAAAAAGAGTGAGCCCCTCTGAGTGTTACTTTCGACCCCGGTATCGGGGTAAGATGTAACACTAACCGGGGTAAGATGTAACACTGTTTGGGATAGTAAGAAATTGAATACTTTTGGATATTGTTTCAATGTTCGAAAGAGGTCAGAGCTAGGCCTACTGTCGCGATTAGTGTATGGTTTTGGCCCATAATAGGTTCATCTTGGTTAGCTATGTCACTTGCAGTGATCGCAAACATGTAACCCCGGACGATCTGCATCAGTGCATGCTTTAAGTGTCCAATAGCCACATGCAGTGCACCTAAACCACCTTTCTCCGCCTTTACCAAACCTTGCACACACAATAGAGCTTGGGAGGCAAGGTCTTCCGCAGATCTCCCGGCAATCTGAACTTCTTCGACGTTATTGGTCGCAGTGAAGGTCGACAGGAATTGCTAGTTTTCTCCCTTCTCTGGGTGAAAGACCAATGTAAATGGAAGAAGCACGCTCTGTAGACTATGCTCCATCAGAATAATTTCTTCGTCAGCTGAAGAACCTTTCTATTTCTGCCGTGTGCTACATTTGGTTCAACATCATCTGTAGCTACCGGCATTTCGTAACTGCTTCTTTATAAGCCGGTAGGGGTCAATAATAGTTTGACATGACAGATTTTCAATTCCTCTGCAAGAGAGCGACAGGACTCACTCCAGCAATAACTGTTTGCTCCCTCTTATATTGTTTCTATACCCTTCGTTCGTTTACGTTTGTAATTCCTCATTCTGTGAGGAACAACTCTGTACACTGCAATAATTAAGAGGCCTACAATTTTTTATTATTCATAAATCTACAATCATATGCTTACCAATAAGATCTAGGCTGTCTTATCTAGTATTATAAGTTGAAATCCGGCTTAAAAAACCATTGGGGCCTCTATAGTAACATACGTTGGGGCAGGTTGTAACACGTTACATCCAACCCCGCCTGGTGTGTTACATCCATCCCCGTTATCACATGCGACTAGTTTTTATTTAATATCTTTGGAAAACACCAACTTTCGCTTATATCGCTCACACAAACGCTGCCTGAACGAATACTCTTCTACATATGGCAATCAGTGAAAATTTCAAACGTGAATACCGCGGGCCATGAGAAAAATAATGAAAAAGTACGAAACTCACTTTTGTGCCAAAATTTTGTCTTTGATTTATAAAAAAATTATTCTCAATAATTCAGCGTCGAAATCTTGTACAGGTTAGTTTTTCGACTGTATCTACGTTTTGATCGGTATACGCTGGTCCCCCGCTCTTCAGTTTTGCCGCAGTGATGCTCGTTACATTCAACCCGTGTTACTTTCGACCCCAGTCTCCCCTAGGCTAAAGGAAACTGAATAAACTCAGAAGCTCAAGGAGAACACAAAAATGTGCCTAAAAACGGCAGCCTCCACAATAGTCACTGTTACACATAAAACATAACCTTCTCTTCCCAATTGCAGATAATAAGCGGAGCACAGTTCAGAATAAATTAGCAAACATCTATCAACAACATTGCTTTTCTTCATCCCTGACTCAGCGATATACATGTATTAGTTTTGTACGTACATATTAGTTTAGACCCATGCACGCCGATGTTATTCTCATCCTGGTTCAACATCAAACGCGACAGGAAGCTTCCTGGTAAAAGTGAAAGTGTAGGCCTATAACACGTTCGATCAAATTATATATTGACGACGTTGGTGGGCTGAATATACGTGCTTTTATTTGCTTATTAAATCATTCATATTAGTAAAAATTTTGAATTTTCGAATATTATTTAGAATGCACCTGCATATCCGATGTGCTAATGTAACGCCCGCCCTAGTCGTTAGAGGGCCAGGAGCTCTTGCATTTTGTGCTTGACTTACTACCTTACTTTCAGCAACCCCCTCTAGCGGTGCGGCGTGCTGCTGGGGAAATTGGAACGCATGCATAGGAACTAATGGACTAGATGGCAAGGCGGATCGCACAGGTTCAATACTTGCATTGTTACCAGGGCCTTCTTGACATATACCAACGGCTGTTGGTCGACAAGCGACAGCACCCCTTTCCCGGTGCTCGTCTGGATTCGCATCCCCTTTAGCAGATTTGCATGAAGGCAGGGAGAATCCCATGGGATCCAGTGGTAGATATCTCAGTTTTTTCGTCTGGCGCTCCATAAATATCTCAGCCCTATTAATAGACCGCTCCCAATCTGAGCCATACGGTTCTTCTTGAGGGTCCCCACTGGGAGAAGTTGCACGTGACACAGGGCTGTCCCCTTAGAGCTTAGGTCAAGGTCATTCATTAGCCTACCTAAGTTACACCTTCTGCTATTTGCACAACACAATTTATTATTGCTTAACTAGAATTTAATTAAACAGGTTAATTAAGGTAATCAGCATGGTCACAGTTCTTCCTACTTTGCCTGCTAGTTCACAACAGTGTGATTACAATGCATCTGTAATGTGCGACAGTATTTGGCAAAGTATTTCAATAAAGTTCGCACACTTCAACATAAATCAGATTTGCCTCTGAAACCAAATTCAATGCACTCGAAGGTTTAGTTCTCCACGCCGATTAGGCTACATCAGTGGGTATGACCCTTCTAGTTAATTACATCAATTGTAACACCGTCTGTATCAGTATTTCATACTGACTAAAATGTGACTACAATGGCCTCTTCGATGTTTCACAATAACAATTAAACGCTTCATTAATGCTTGTACTCTTACAGTGTAGCACAAATTAGATTCGCCTTCGCATCTGAATTAAATGCACCCTTTGCTTAATTACATTCACTGACTACATCAAAATGCAATACAATCTACATCGGCATGTTATACCGGCCATCAACAGTCAATCTATTACGGGTTCAACACGTGCAACTCTGACAATTAATACTTCCCTGAATTTATCTTCAATTCACTCTTTCACGAAGATTCACTTCACCGGAGAAAGCGGTCGGTTTCCCTCTTAATTTAGTTACCAATTTAAAAGAATTTCACAAGAAATTAAAGTATTAAAATCAAAGTTGTAACCACATTTCAACCAGAAATTCTGCCACGTTTTCAGCACGCAGCTCTCACTCGGCGGGCGTCAAACAGTCAACTGGCGCTGTCTGGTCCAACAACCAATCACAGGCGACTTCCTGCCGCCGTCTGGGGTCACGCGCCGCTTATAGCCAATCAGCAGCCCCCGCGCTTTGATTACATCAGCCAAAGGTTCATTTGCATGTCTGGCATATTGTCTAGAACCTCGTTAAATTCACCATTGTCCCATGATATAGTTATAGAATTAGACGCAATTTCGAAAGTAAGTAAGATACCGTAGCGTTTCCACAAACGCTACACTAACACGTTGTAACACTATGAAAAAAAACTAGAAAGGTGATGTCATCACGCTTGTGACAGCACCTCGCAAGAGCAGTCCCACTGTAACCACAGCTGCAGACGGTGATTTAGCTAAGCATAAGCACGCTTTAAAAAATATTTTCGGCAAGACAGCCATCCCATGCAGTTATAGCTTTGTGACCAAGGCTTCTAACAGGGCATTTCCTTAGCCATCGCTACTGCTGCGCCGCAACTGTGGTGAAAAACAGAAAATGTCGTAATAATCTAGAATTTGTCGTGTCTTCTAAATCAGAGCACCGGTAATTCAACGATTCTAGGACGTTTCATCCCCGGACGGTTCATCCCCGGACGGTTCATCCAGTGGACGGTTCATCCCCGGACGGTTCATCCAGTGGACGGTTCATGATTTGTACATTAGTCGGGCAGGCATGGGCGGAGCTTATCAGGGGCTAAGGGGAGCTAACCCCCCCCCAAGAAAGCCCAGATTCAGCTGTTTTACCACGAAAATGATATCTTTTCCCGGGCTTATCCCCCCAAGATCGGAAGCCAAAGTCCGCACATGTCGGCAGGGACTACAGAAAAATTGTCAAAAACAGAAGGCTGCATTACTACAAGGCGCTACTGGAGTCCAAGAAAGCGGTGTCAAGAAATATCGTGACTTGGTCGGCACAGTGAGACGTGCTGTTGCCGGATACGGAAGGGCAAATTAATGTCCTTATAATTATATCTTCGGGCAATTGCCCATTTATCTCAAACTTAAGTTTGAAAACTTAAGAACTAGATTTAGTTTCCATATAGTATGTTTAGAGCTTTTAATTCCAAGTATTATAGACGTTTTATCTCTATTTAATTGTATGTTTTATAGGCTTATGTGTTCTTTTATTATATTTGATTGCATGTTATATAGGCTTAGGCATAGGTGTTCTTATATGATATCTATTTTATTCCAAGTATTTTTTACTTTTCATATCTATTAGATTGCATATAAATTTATGAAACCGTCCACTGGATGAATCGTCCGGGGATGAACCGTCCACTGGATGAACCGTCCGGGATGAACCGTCCACTGGATGAATCGTCCGGGGATGAACCGTCCGATGGATGAGCCGTCCGGGGATGAACCGTCCACTGGATGAACCGTCCACTGGATGAACCGTCCACTGGATGAACCGACCGGGGATGAACCGTCCGGGGATGAAACGTCCACTGGATGAATCGTCCGGGATGAACCGTCCAGGGACGAATCGTCCGGGATGAAAAGTCCGCATACCAATTCAACCATTGCGGATTATTTTCAGGCAACATAGCTTTCAAATTTTATCTTAACTAAAACCCGTCTTAATAGCCTATCCTCTTATTTTTGCCTCTGGAAAGTGGATTCGGTAACCGGACTGTAGGCCTACGCTTTCCCTAGTGAATGCATTAATGTCATTATGTACCATGTATGAAGTAGCTCTGATTATATTTGGAGTGTGCAATTAGGATTACAAAATTTGTTTAGGTGAAGTTTGAGTTAATTAGGTATGCTGCTGAATTCTGAGCATGACTTGCTGTTTGTAGTTCTAAGCAGTAATAATTATTATTGAACTCTTCGTAAAATGCCGAACACTGCAACTTATCAGACGTAGATCTACCCATATATCAGTGAAATAATTTAGAATGGAATTCTGAATAGACTAGTTACCGGTAGTGAGACAATCTTAAGTGAAATATAAGCTATACGATGTGGGCTTAGAGGATTACGAAAGTATTTTTGGGTGTCGGTAACCCAGATGGTGTCACGACAACTCGTCTAACGACAAGTGGGCCCCAGACAATTCGTCAAACGACAACTGGTCTACAGACAGCTGGTCTAGTGCTTGAGAAATGGAAGCTGGATGAAAGTTTTTACAGGTGAAATGGAGGTTGGATTGATGAAAAAACGCAAGAGAAATGGAATCTGGATTAAGGTTCTTTTACAGGTGAAATAGAAGCTGGATTGACGAAAATAACGCATGTGAAATCAAAGCTGGATGAAAGTATTTCTAGATCTGAAATAGAAGCTGGATTGATGAAAAAACGCTTAAGTAATGGAAGCTGGATGAGGGTATATATATATATCTCAAATAGAAGCTGGACTGACGAAAATAACGAGCGAGAAGTAGAAGGCATTTTTGGATTTGAACTAGAAGCTTGATACATGTTAAAATACATGAATGAAAATCATCAATCCAGCATTTATTTAAGCTACAAAACCATTTAACTTTTTCATAAATCCAGCTTCTATTTCATCAATGCGATTCGTCTGTAGACCTGTTGTCGTTAGACGAATTGTCAGGGGACCACTTGTCGTTAGACAAGTTGTCTGTAGACCAATTGTCGTGGAACCGATTCAGATGCCGACCGCCAATAACTATGTGAACAGACCCACGCACCACCTTGGACGCCACCTCGATCATGTAATCACTAGGGAAGGTGATCCAGTGCATAATTTCGAAATCCTTCATACTGCGCCTTCAGATAATTTCTTCATCCAGTTCACTTTTTGGGAGTCGTTTGACCCATCTGCCTTCAACACTGCTTTGCAAGATAGGCTACTCTCCAGAGAATCCTCTCGTCACCGGGTCCTGCTCTTCAAGTCTTCCTTGCCGGTCGAACGATTATTGCACTGATAGGCAATATTATGCTTCCACAGTTACGAATATTTTTGATGCTATGCTACCTCGTCGCAAGGTTAGGACACGTCAGTTACCATTGGAAGTCTGGTCTAACGCCGATTGTCATCGACTCCGTCGTCGTAACAGATACTTGCAAAGTCGTTATTGCTGGACTAAATGGTAGATGATCGACTAGCTTGGATTAAACAACTTCGATCTCTACATAGAATCTACCATCAGAAGGAAGCTGACATTTGGGAAAGGCTGGTATTGCACATCGAAATCGTAATCTCGACACTTCTACAGCGCCCACAAAAGCCAAGTCGCGGGAACCAGCTTATTCACAGTCGCGAATCTCTAGAGCCTGTGGTCGTGAGTCTCGGGTCTCCTTGCCCGACCTTCTTGTTCCACTGAAACTCCATTCTTCACTGCAGATGAATTCCAGGAAATAGTACCGTAGATGGCTCCATTTTTAAAAGACCATATCTGACCTCATACGTTCTTTATAATTTTCTTCTGACGCGTTTTAAGATTACCCTCTGTTTCAGATTACCCCGTTGCACACTAGAGTTGCATAATTCATCGCCTTTATTGCGCTTAAAAAATCAAAAAAATTATTCCGCTTCTTGCTTTGCTCTGAAGATTTTGATCTGTCGTCCCACTTCATTATTTGTTATAAATATTTTTATCCGCAAAAAAATAATAGCCTCGAAACCGTTTTCTCATGTGACTTTAACGGCGATTAGTAGGCTATTTTAGTTACAGATGAAAATATTGAAAACTAGCTGGAAACTATCACCATTCTTTCAAAAATTTCTGTGTGGGGGGAAGTGATTTCTGGGGAACTTCCCTAGAGATGCCTATACACTAGTATACAGGGTGCGCCAAAAAGACCCCCTTAGGGTTTTGGCCAATATCTTGACCAAAAGAAAGAATTTCGAAATGAAATTTTACAGGATTATAGAAATTCATATTTACACATGATGGTTAGATTTAATCAAAATATTTCAAACAGAACAAAAATTATTCCACTTTTAGGGAGACGATTAAAAATCGGGACTCCACAGCAATCACCCACCATCGATGCATTAATTTAAAAAACTGAAGGTCTATTATATCTGGGTCTACATTATTCACCTGCCCGAGTCTTTCTGATTATAATAGTAATAGGCCTAATAGTAATAATAATATAAATAATGATAATAATAATTATTATTTTTTTATTACTTATCTCCTAACTACTGCTATAAAACCAGTCCGGAATGGTCCTATTCGTCTGCTTCTAGGCTTGCGAAAGTGCCTGTCTCTTTATTATTATTATTATTTTATTTTATATTTTTTTAAATAAAAAAATTGCGTCCGAGGTCTATATGATCCCTCAGGCTTTAGAAGCAATAAATAGTCAAAGCTTTTTTATAAGTTCTCGTCTCCATTATTTTTTTTTACCCGAGGTATTTATGATCCCTCAGGTGCTCAAAACAATATCCGGAGATGAGAATGGTGTTACTCTGGAACGGCCTCATTATTATCATTATTAATATTATAATTATTATTATTATTATTACTATTATTATTATTATTATTATTTGCCCTGAGGTACTTTGTTCCCCCAGGGACTTATAAAAAGTTAAAAGCAATGTGCCTGGAACGGCTAAACCAAAGCTTTTTTATAAGTTCTCGTCTCCATTATTATTTTTTTTCCCTTTTAATATTTACAACAAACAACATCAAATACAGGAAGTACACTACACTAGGGAAGCTATTGTTACATCTCCTCTGGAACCGGTCCAGCTAAAGTGCCTCGAAAGGCCACCGAGTTGAAGCGCTGAACGGTTACAGAGAGACGTTGCAGCAGAAAACAAGTCTCTCTCAGTTCGCCAGAAGACAAAGTTAGGATGCGGCCTAGATCCGACAAAAAGTTTAGGCCATCAGAGCATATGATTATATTATTATTATTATTATTTTTATTTTTTTTTGCCCCGAGGTACATATGATCCCTCGGGGACTTACACCCTAACTAATAAGATAAAAACATCTGGAACGGCACCTAGTCGTCGTTGAAATTATTATTATTATTATTATTATTTTTTTTTTTTTTTTTTTTTTTTTTTTTTTATTATTATTATTATTATTATTATTATTATTATTATTATTATTATTATTATATTTATTTTTTTATTGTTGTTATTATTATTATTATTATTATTATTATTATTATTATTATTGTCTGTGAGTATATTTAAAATTTGTGTATTCTGTGATCTGCGTTCTTGTGAATTATTGTCTAAACTCCACCTGCATAATAATAATTATTGCACACTGTAACCGGTTGCGTTATGTCAACCGGATTGTTGAATAAACGACAATTATTATTATTATTATTATTATTATTATTATTATTATTATTATTATTATTATTATTATTATTATTATTGTTATTATTATTATTATTACAAAGGCAATGTGGAAGAGAAGCAGATGGCGTTTCCTCGTTGGACTGCAACCGAGATTCTCTGGAAAAGGTAGCTTGTCTCGAGTCTGTCTTGTGTCGCCTCGGTCAGCCTCCGTCCCAAGTCTAGCACAAAATCAAGTCCTTCCGAACTCCAGGCACCGCTCGATTCCAATGCCACCGCCACGAAGGCATGTGTCCTAGTGATTGCGGTGTACTTCAATCTTTTGGCAACGGCTGCCCGGTTTGCGGCTTCACCTGCTCCTGTTGATGTTGCTGCCAGGTACGACGCTGCAAAAGTGTCTGACACCGTCACGTCCCAAGTGAGGCATCTTCCACATGCCCATGGAATAAGTGTCACACCGTCTGGTCGTTTGCCATCTTCCCTTGTAAGCCCTAACGGTTCCTTCTGTGATGGAATGTTTGCTCTTCTTAAAGAGCGCCATATGATATCGTTCAGTAAATTATGTCGTAATTGTCGGCCAGCGTTTTTCTTTTTTTTCGTTTTTTTTTATTATTATCGTTATCATTATCATTATTATTATTATTATTCTTCTTATTATTATTGTTATTATTATTATTGTTATTATTATTATTGTTATTATTATTATTATTATTATTATTATTATTATACATTTTATTCAAGACAAAGTTTTTTTGTCCATTACATTCGAACAACCCTAATGTCTAGTCTACTATCGACATATTAATGTGCCACACAGTCTCATCTGCTGCAGGTCGCTTCCATCTGTCGTTCCACGGCTCGTTTTGCCGGATTGTAAATCTCCTTCTCGTGTCGATCGGGGAGCGGTGGCAATGTTCCGGAGAGGCAGATGGCGTTCCCCCGTTGAAGAGCCACCGAAATCCGCTGGAATAAGTAAGACGTTTCCATAGGGTCATGCGTAGCAGCAGCAATTCTCCTCCCCAGCTCAGAAATGAAATCCAGTCCTTTGCACCAAGCGCCGCCGGTCTCCAAG
The DNA here is from genome assembly GCA_949752735.1 of Lumbricus terrestris. Taxonomy (NCBI): domain Eukaryota; kingdom Metazoa; phylum Annelida; class Clitellata; order Crassiclitellata; family Lumbricidae; genus Lumbricus; species Lumbricus terrestris. Next base: position 46,272,598 of record OX457042.1, read on the forward strand.
GCGACCGCAACAAACGCGTGAGTACTGGTGATGGTGGAATACTTGATATAGTTTTCGATGCAGCTGCGCGTTCGGCGGCTTTGCCAGCTTCGATGGATGTGTGTGGAAGGTGAGACAGGGCGAAGGTGTCGGGCACTGTCACATCCCATGCCAGGCATCGACCTCGTGACCAAGGGATGATTGTCACACCGTCTGGTCGCTTTCCGTCTTCTCTTAGCAGACCGAGGGGTTCTTTGTGGGACGGGATTTTCGCCCGTCCAAGAGCTCTCCACACGACATCGTTTATCATGTTATGTCTTTGGTGCTTGCCGCTTCCTCCTTTGCAGACCAGTCCATGCAATCCTCTCGCGTCGACAGTCCCTCGGCAGTGGTGGCACACATGAGGCTCGTAAAGCGACGTTCCTAATCTCACGCCAACTGCAAACCGTATCTCCTCGTCTGAGAGGCGCAGGCCTAGCGCAGTCACAGGGGGAGCGAGCATCCAGTCTCCAGAATGAGGGGCTCTCGAAGCTAGCAGACGAGCGCGGTCGCATGGGACGCTGGTGGACTCGAGCAGACCGGTCCATGCCTTTACAGTGAATCTAGAATCCCACTTATTATTATTATTATTATTATTATTATTATTATTATTATTATTATTATTATTATTATTATTATTATTATTATTATTATTTTTATTTATTTATTTTTTTGCCCTGAGGTACTTCATTCCCCCAGGGACTTATGGACTATTATTAATTGAAGAATGTATGTCTGGTGGGTCAGGCCTCGTCTTATTATTATTATTCAATATGAATATTTATTTATTCAAATCATTCTGACAAACGCCTATTCATGAAGCAATATACCGGTAACACCAATCTTAACTACTAACAGAACAAACAGTATGCAATAAAACGGCACTTATAGCAGCTTACAAAGCACGTCTATCCTACGATGGATTCGGTATTCGAACTCGAGTTCGCTTATCTTCATACCAGTGTGATATCCAATGCGCCTCCGCAATACATGTCCAAATATTCATGGATCTACATTATACCTTATAAATTGCTGCATAGATACGATATATAATTACACCAACGTCTGATCATTAGGTCCACGTGCACATAGATTGTGACACATTTTAAATAAATATTTTTATATTTTTTATTGTATTCAGGGGCGCAACCAGAAAAGTTTTCTGGGGGTGCTCAGAATTATTGTTGTAAGCGCCGAAGGTGCGAAGCAGCGAGTGCCGAAGGCACGAAGCCTATGCCGACCAGGGAGTCTGGGGGAGCGTCGTAAGCCCCCCCAGCGGTGTCTGGGGCGGAGCCCCAGCAACCAACGCATTTTTTACTTTTGGCATCAGCTAGAGCGCGTTTCAGGCTCTTGTTTGCCAGCTGTATTTATGAGCGATAACTTCTAAAAAACACGGTTTAGGACTTACAAAAATAATGTCCTTTCCAATTTGTTTAAATAAAACAAAGGTCTTAGTCTTTCTCTTCCCGCGAGTGGCAGAATTAATAATTAGTGTCTAATCTAGCACCTTCCCCCAATAACCTTTGTTTTTTTCGAGTCCCTTCTCTGGGAATCAAGGTTTCTCTGGAAAGGCGAGCATCCGACGGAAAATCTCCGAAGCACGTGGCGCCGAGAGGGCATGGGCTTTGGAAGGGGATGTGCCCCTCAACGTCAGAAATTTTCTAATTTCCACACCTCAATGGCAGCATTTTAAGTTGTCATCTAAAGAAAAATTGCTATACTATTTTATTGCTGACAAGAGTGGTCTAAACTTCAATGAAAATACTCACAATTATAAGAAAAATTTCGATTTTCCACGTTTATTATTATTCTAAGATGTCAACTTAGCAAAAATAACTCTATTACTTCCGTACTGATAAAAAAGAGTGATTTCAGATTTCAACATAGGCCTAGCAGGGAAATGGGTTTGGGCAGGGGGATGTGCCTTCTCCCCAACATATAATATTTTTATTTCCACACTGCAGTTGTATTATTATAGGGTGTCATTTTAGCGAAATTTATCATGATTTCATTGCTGAAAGACATGGTGTAAGATTTAAATGCCCCTCCCATTGTTTTTTTTAAAATTTCATACTGTAGTCTAATGGTAGGTTTTTAAGCTGCCATCTCAATAAAAATTGCTCATTTTCAATGCTGATAGTCATAGATTTTAATTTAAAATTTCAGAGTGTTGCCTCATAATCACTTCAAAATTTTGGGATTTGTACAGTGCACCGTGACTTTTAAAGCTGCCATTTATACAAAATAACTCATGATTTAAGTGCTCAGAGATGTGATATAAGATTCCAATAAATGCCCATCCCATCGTTTAAGAATTATTTAAAAAATTTACACACACTGTAATGACAGCATTTTAGGCTGTCGTAATATAATCAAATTGTTCATTATAGATAAACAGTGGATAACATTGCAGAAATTTTTAATGACATTTATGAAATATTTATGACATATTGGGGTAAATAAGCATCTCCGTCCCCTTACCACAAACCTTGGGGGTTTAAGACTGCAGACTGTTGCCTAGCAATTATAACTTACGTCTCCCCTATCGCCATAAATATCCGCCAATAACAGTACCGTAAGTTATGCACATGATAGTAAGCTATCATAATTCTAATATATTAATAAATAATAAAATTATAATTTTATAGTAGGAAATAAGATCATGGTATAATATGGCAGTTTATGCAAGACAATAATTATAATAAACATGTAGCAATCAAAAACTACTATCGTTTTGTCCAATTTTTGCAAAAAAAATTGCACACAATTATCAATTAAGTCGTAACATATAATCAATAAATTGGTGAGATCACAGGATAGGCAAATTCTCGAGACCCAGACAAACTCAGGCAGACCAGCTGAACAATAAAGTCAAGTGCTTTATAAACCATGAATTTGACTAAAATTATAATACAGAAGAATGAAGGAACTTGCTTGATAGTGTAATCAGAAAGACTGAAAGACCGAAAGACCCCTACCCCCTCCACCACCCCTCCCACAAAAAAACTCATCGGATTTGGAAAAAATGCGTGGGTCACCTTTTTAGCCCTGGGGGTGCTCAGGCACCCCCTCAGCACCTCCCTGGTTGCGCCACTGATTGTATTGCAATAAAAAAATTGGTCGACTAGGAACCGCAGCAATTCCGGTAATTAAAATAAAAACCCGTGACTCTGAACTCTGAGTTTGTTGAAAAAACACCTGATTAGGGCCTACTGCGTCTGCCTGATAATTTTATTCATTCATTTAAAAAAACTGCAGTAGGTCTATATAGCACTCCTTCAAGAAGTCCACTCAGAGGCGCTCCCTGTCCAACCACAGTGATACACAAAAGATTTTAATGAACCTGTAAAACATGGATGAGTCGTCCTTATGTTACAGACATATCTCCAACGGGAGACTATAATATTATTCCATACAGAAGGACATAGGCTACAACTGCGACAGCATACGCTGACACGTTGAGGTTCCAACACGAGGGGCCAACAGCTCCCCACAGAAGACAGAGCGAAGGACTCTGTCAGCTAGGATAACAGATACTGGAAAGCAGGGCTTCATTAAAAATATTGAATAAATAGTAAATAAGAATGAAATTGTTTATAAAAACTTCCGATATATTGGAACAAGCATAACCTACGGTAGATGAAGATAGATTTATATCTAGTAGCCTAGCGACCCTGTTTCGTTGCTTTTATCCGTGTGCATACGGTTACAACTGTTACAGTAGACATCACACTGCGGCAATTACCTTGTTTATTTTGTTATACAGCCTGTGTCAAGGCGTTTCTCTCTGGTCCCACTGGAAGAATTTCATCTCCAAATTATCCAAACTATTACGCCAACAACCTAGATTGCTACAGTTATATCGCTGTTCCGTCTCAACACACAGTCATCATTACTTTTGTTGCATTGCACATCCAGTCGTCCTATGATTGGGTACAGGTATGCATTAACCTTTTATACGAATGTCTGCTTGATGATGAATTCTAGTAGATTATCTTACTGTCAACAACGTGAATTAATTCTGCCATAGGTGAAATAAGTGCCATGTGTAGGCTATTCCCAGCGATATTTTCACCTTTATGGAAGGAAAACTAATTAGCAGTCTAAATATAAGCTACTAGCTGAATTAACCGGCGTTGCCCGGGAAATTTCGGTTTTTAGTTCCCAGTGACGCCTGATCCCGCTCCCACGCCAGGGAAATTTCGGTTTTCGTCCCCCGCCACGTCTGACCCCGCGCTCACACGCCGCCCTTCTCACCTAGCCTTCTTCCATCGGTTTCAACCATGTCCAACCGCTTTGGGTGCCCGGTGTAAAGGTTTCGAATTACCCCTCCTAAACATTAGACTACCCCCCCAGCAAACTGTAATTTGCATCAATCATCGCATTTATTGCACTAAAAAATATCAGAAAAATCATCTCGCTTCTTGTTTTGGTCTGAAGATTTTCATCCGTCATCCCACTTCGTGGTTTGTTATCAATATTTTCATCTGTAAATAAAATACTAATCGCCGATGAAGTTACATGGAGAAATGACTTCGAGGCTATTATTTTTTTTCCGATCAAAATATTGATAACAAACCGCGAAGTGAGATTTTTGGATCGCGAACCCCGGTAGTGTTGTCCGCGGGTGCTAAGAAGTTGTTTTGTAATTATTTGAAAAAATCGGTCGCGTGGATGAGGAAATTTTTTATCGACCACACTGTTACAGTTTCTCTTTTGTAGGTTTAGATGTGTATTGTGTAAACGTCGCTATAGCCTGTAACACGCAAAACCGATGAAGTGTCTTGGTTTGTAAACTATATATGCAGTTGATTGACCCGCCTGTCACTATACAATACATTAAAGATCATGCAGACAACTACAATCATTATAAATAGGCCTATGCTGCAACAAGGCTGATGTGGCCCTACGTGAAGGAACTTTATTGAATTCTAGCAGTATCAATCCCAAGGCTGGATAAAGGTGGAGGGGATGTTAGGCTGAAACTACTGTTGGCGAGTAAGGATAAAGTAATAAGAAAGTTTAGCAGTACAGTCATTTGAATTTAGAATATCACCAATTATTATCCTACTAACTACTTTTTTCTTTCAGTGCAATTTTTACATTTTTCAACACGTCCTGACATGTCATTTAAACATGAGCACAAAGTTCAAAATATTATTTATGGATGCCTCCGACAATATAGTTGGTGTCAAAGTGATGCACCCTGGGAGCTTATACCCGAATCCCAAGCCGCATAGCACACCAGCGATATTTTATTTCCGTACACTGGAAGTTGGATGAACGATGAAAACATGATATTACTGCTGACGTATTGCAGTATCATTAGAAGATGGATGAGCATATTAATTAACAGAAGTAGAAGTTGGACTAGCGAGGAAATCATGATTTTATGCTAAATTGTTACCGAAAACAAGAGGCTGGATGAACGATCAAAATATTTTTAGTTGAAGTAGAAGTTGAATAAATAACGGAACTGTGATATAGTAGAATTAGGAGTTGAATGAGCGAAGAAAATGTGACTAAAGCATATTTTAAATAATGTTACGATGCTATACGCCTTGGGATTCGGGTAAATGCACCCTGGGAGGGTGCACTAGTAATTAAGCTGTACCTGACATACTTCGTGACAATAGAAGAAAGTCAAGTATCATTTGTCATAAAACTCAGTTTTTGGCTAGATTGTCAATCAGTGTCACGACATTACACTACAACAGTTACTGTCTCTTATTTTGTCAGGAATTTAATTGATTCAGCGCATATGAGGTTCAATATCACACTTTGCACGGCCACTGTGTTTTTGCTACAATGCGCACAGTATCACTGAGTCGAGGTATCAGCAAGAAATGGACTAGTCGAACTAATTCTCCGCTAGAACAAGTGGTTTCACTGGTTGTGCTCTGCCCAGTAGCGTATTTAGGAATTTATGAGGGGGGGGTTATGGCCGCCGGATGCTTGTTTTTGTTCTTATATAATATATAAGTAGACAACTAATTTTTAAAAAGTGGTTTTCCTAAGCCAATAGGGGTTTAGCACCAATGCATACTAGATCTTATCCGGTTGAGAATGATACATTTAGTATTCGCGAGCGAGTTCTACCCCTACCCTTGAAGGCAAGAAGATCCAGTGGTTTCTACTGGTATGATGTTGTCTTGCAACACAATAGCAATGCATTCTGCATCTTTCGGTCAAACTTGAATGCAAACAGTGTCAGGCACCATTTCTTTGTCCTTCTTGTAGTTCTGTTGGTAGTCACATATGCTCAACTTCACCAACATCGCCTAGGCTATTGTGTTGTGCAATATAGCAAATTCATTTTAGTGGGAATTTTTATAAGACGGCTCTGTCAAGGCGCCTAACATCTTCTTTACTGAACCGAAAAAGTTGTCATAGAAATCTTGTGGTAGAAGTGATGCAGCATCAAGGAATTTTATGGTAGAGGCGATACAACATCAAGGGCATGTTATGGTAGAAGCAATATGAGATTAAAGAAATGTTATAATATAGGTGATACAAATTCAAGAAAATGTCATGATAGACGTGATGCAACATGAAGAACATTTTATGGCTATAGAGGTGATACATTAAGGATATGTTATGGTAGAGGCTATACAACTTTATCACCGTTCATATTCTGTATTACAGGCATCGGAATTTCATAACTTGCACCAGTGTCGAAAGCTATTGGCTTAGGCTGCGTTGGTGCGCGAGTCAATTACTGGACGTTTCAATAATAAGAGTTATGCTTGTTTACCGGTCCATTTTATGCTCTAAATTACATAAAGCATCACAGACTCTCGCAGTCTCTGATTTGTTTCCGATTAGCGAAGCCATTCATTCATTCATTCATTCATTCATTCATCCGTTCGTTCATTCAATCATTCATTCATACATTACACTATGTAACACGATTTTTGTTCCTGGGCAATGAGTGTAATTTCCTGGTTATTTGTGCCTCAAAAGTATGGAAAATGGTTGTTATTCTGTTTAAACTTTGCTTTTGTGGACTGGAGAATGATATTTAAAAGAAAAAAACCTATTTCCACAACAAACGAGCGAATTTGTTTGTTTTTGTTCACGTAAAGGCAGAATAAAACTATATATGTCATAAGAAACCACAAACAGACTAAAGCAACATGTTTCAATACTAGAATGATACAAAAATTGACCACCCGAAATTTATAAATGCGTAGTTTTTCGGGATTTACAGCTATACTGTAAATCACTTTCACGAATCAGCCCCCACATGTAGTCTCCCATCGTGTTCTCATTGTACTGTCCTTGGTAGCGACGTTCAAAATCTAGTATATCCTGGTGGAACAGCTCGTCTTGCTCCTTCGAGTATGCTCCCATGTTCTCCTTGAAGTTATCAAGTTGAGCATCAAGGATAAGAACTTTCAGGGACATACTGCATCCCATTTACTGTTGTTCTTCACTAGAGTCTCAACCAGCTCTAGGCTACATAGTTTTCGGCCCTGTTATTGCCCAGGAAACCTCTAACCAACGCTACAAAACTATTCCAAGGCGCTTTATCAGTCCTAGAAAGCATCTTGGAGAAATCCTTTCACTCCATGATTCTCTTTTTCTCTGGTCCGACGAATACACCAGCTTTGACCTTTGCGTCAGACAGCTTAGGGAAGAAACCTTGAAGGTATTTGAAAGCTACCGGTTCCTTATCCAGAGCCGTGACAAATTGCTTCATGAGGCCCAATTTAACATGTATCGGCACTTTCCGAGGATCCATCAGTGGCTCCCACTTGACATTTTTGCTACCCACATTGAACGGTAACGGCCCACTATTCCGAGGGTCCACTATTCCGAAGGTCCACTATTACGAATATCCGCCATATTTTGTCCGTTATCCTTGGTGGTTAGGGTTACAGTGGGTTAGGCTTAGAGTTGGGGTAAGGTGGGTTAGGGATGGGTAGGTTGGGATTAAGTTTAGGGTTATGGTTAGGGTTATGGTTGGGGAGGGTTAGAGTTATGGTTATGGTTGGGGTGGGTTAGGTCTAGGGTTAGGTCTAGGGTTATGGTTAGGGTTGGGGTGGGTTAGGGTAAGGTTTAGGGTTATGGTTAGGGTTGGGGTGAGCTAGGGTTAGGGTTATAGTTGGGTTTAGGGTTAGGTTTAGGGTTAAGGTTCGGAATAGTGGACCTTCGGAATAGTGGGCCCTCGGAATAGTGGACCCAAACCCATTGAACTCGGTCCGCTTGTGGTAGTTCGCCTTTTGTCTCTGCTGTCCCAAAGGCAAAGGTAGCAAGAAAACTTCGTCCAATCCCCTTGCAGACCCATCAGGAATGATACAATTTTGAAGTCTCCTATGACATCCCAGACGTACTCATCGAACTTCAAGGCGGCAAACAAGGTTTCCCGCTGTTGTTGAGGTGTACCGAGTGAGCCAGAGGAAGATACGGATACGGTACTTGTTCCCATTATGGAGTAGCACGGCTTTGAGGCTCCAAGATGAACTGTCAATGAAGAGACGCCACTTGTTCGGGTTGCAGCCGATTCCAATTTCCTGGAACAAACCGGTCACGTTGTGACAGAAGCAGAGTCCATCTTGACTGGTAAAAAAGCTTGAAAATGCTTGATGACGCTTCCTCTGATATGCGATTTTAACACTGTCATCCAACAGATTCCACTGATTGAGTCTAGACGTCAAAAGTTCTGCACTGGACTTGGTGAGACCAAGACCTCTGATCAAGTCGTTGAGGTCTTTTTGGTTTGGATAGTAGGTGTACTGAAATGACTTTTGTACTAAATGGCGGTCATGAAGTACCTGGTGGCAGCGGTGCTAATTGAGCAGCAGGCTAACTCTTCGGGGGACTTTAGTTGCAGCGTATAGCACGTGGGTGATGTTAATATAACGGAGACATTGAGATCTTTTGATGTTTCTCGTATTATTATATAATGTACAACGTATTTACAACAATGATGATAAGAGCATTTCTCGAGTTATCAACTTCGTTTCGCTTACGGTCAACTCTTTTTGCGAGTTGCCTCCAACCTTCTCGGCGAGCTGCTGTTTGCTAACTCCCTTCCACGTTACAACCTTCTCGGTGAGCTGCCCCTTGCTAACTGCCTAAGCCTAACTCTCTTCCACGTTACGACCTTCTCGGCGAGCTACTGTTTGCTAACTGCCTCGCTCATCCCTCGGCTCATTCTCTCTTTCCACCTTCCTTCGACCTCCACCTGTCAATCAGCCTTCTCACCCCCAGCCACGCTCCTCTCTTCAGTCCCATCGTCATACCCTGGCTCCTCCCCTCTCTATCGCACCCTCTGACAGGCGTGGTCACTCAGCTTCCTTACTTCATTCCTTTAAACATGTTTCACGTCAATCAAGTTAATTAGCTAGTTATATATATAGGCTAATAGTTCATATCGGCACACAAACAATATATGAATAAAATAGAATAAAATATGGCCATCAAATATCGTCGGCTCGTTTTCACTACATCCTCACACTTCCGAAGCTGACGGCACTGGTCGAGTGTTCAGAAAGAAAAGAGGGCTATTAGGTGTGTCCTTCCTACTAACAGTCCACGACAACTAAAATTATTACAGGAGCACAGACGACGACGCATGGCTTTTATCGCATTGTTCTTGTAGCCATTGTTCTCGCGAAGTCGCCAGGCTTGTTAACACACGTATTTTAAATCTATAACAAAAAGCACACACACAAAAACGAGTAATATCTGTGAGTTAAAAAGCCTTATAAATCAATCATTCACTTCTCTAAAACATTGACAAACTACTACAGACACCATAAGCAAGTAAGTAAGTACAGTTTAAAGCAAATGATCTGAGCATTTTTCAACGCTAGTTGGTTATGAATGCGCGTGATAGTCCATCTGTAGTGAAAACGAGCCGACGATATTTGATGGCCATATTTTATTCTATTTTATTCATATATTGTTTGTGTGCCGATATGAACTATTAGCCTATATATATAACTAGCTAATTAACTTGATTGACGTGAAACATGTTTAAAGTAATGAAGTAAGGAAGCTGAGTGACCACGCCTGTCAGAGGGTGCGATAGAGAGGGGAGGAGCCAGGGTATGACGATGGGACTGAAGAGAGGAGCGTGGCTGGGGGTGAGAAGGCTGATTGACAGGTGGAGGTCGAAGGAAGGTGGAAAGAGAGAATGAGCCGAGGGATGAGCGAGGCAGTTAGCAAACAGCAGCTCGCCGAGAAGGTCGTAACGTGGAAGAGAGTTAGGCTTAGGCAGTTAGCAAGGGGCAGCTCACCGAGAAGGTTGTAACGTGGAAGGGAGTTAGCAAACAGCAGCCCGCCGAGAAGGTTGGAGGCAACTCGCAAAAAGAGTTGACCGTAAGCGAAACGAAGTTGATAATTCGAGAAATGCTCTATTCATCATTGTTGTAAATACGTTGTACATATATAATAATACGAGAAACATCAAAAGGTCTCAATGTCTCCGTTATATTAACATCACCCACGTGCTACGCTGCAACTAAAGTCCCCCGAAGAGTTAGCCTGCTGCTCAATTAGCACCGCTGCCACCAGGTACTTCATGACCGCCATTTAGTACAAAAGTCATTTCAGTACAGTAGGCCTACGGAATTTTGTAATGAGCTAGAAAATTATAGTCTGTGCCTAAAACGTCTTCATCTCTGACTCTTCTGAAGTCGACTGATTTCTATCCGGAACAGTGGGTACCAGAAGCTCATGACTGCGTGGCACTGGGGCCATGGATGAAGAAAGGTCGGGGGATGTATGATAGGAGCTACATTCTTTCCAGTCCGACGTTTGGAAGGATCCACCATGCAGAAGTAGCAATTGCTTGAGTGCATGGTCAGGTTCCCGCCAGATTCTTGGTATTGCAAACTTTATGGCTCTCTTTTCCCCTCTGTACCATCCTCCGCAAGAAAGTACAGACATAGCAGAATGCGTCAGCCGGATGGATACTTGCAGCCTCTTGATGCCATATGAGTTCTGTCTACAGGCTATGCACCTAGTCAGACGTGCAACTATACTGAAGTGCATGGTGGGCTCAATGCATCTTTATTTATACTACTACCTGCAGCTATTTATAGGTGTGGAAGGTTCTCGGACATTCTAGAATATTCCCGGAAGTTCACAAAAGCTGTTCAGCTACTCCGAGTTAACACTTGAATTTCAATGTACCAAAGAAGCAGTTACATTTCAGAATAATCAATCTCCTGGCCTCAAAAGCAAAGTCTCTGGGGTATAATGGCCATTTTCTATACTTTTGAGGCAGAAGCAATTAGGAAATAACATTTAATACCCAGGAACAAACAAAAAGTAAAATTTTGTTACGTAGTGTTATTTATCCATTATGAGGATTTAGATAGCGACCGGTCAAGGTTACTACTCAAGAGCGCTCCCAACCCAACCTCGGCTAAAGAGGACAGTGTTAAGGTTGCCGTAGAATGTGTCAAAGGGGACCCTTGGCTGCAGGCGGAGTAATAAAGGTACATAGACTAAAATTAATATTAAACTACAATTGCAATTCCGTTACTCGTAGGTCATTGCTGTGTGTTTTATTGTAGATTCAATGCGAATCTGGAAACGACTTTACATCGCCAAGTTATTCTGGATCGCAGATTCCAGCAGCTTTGACGATATACTCCTGCGACTTTGTAAAAGTATATTTTCACACAGATGGATCCACTGCCTACACGGGTTTCAGTCTTAAGTACAATATCACTTCAGGTAATTCATAATTGATACCTCGATATACAAATGAAAATTGTGAAGTAGGCCTACTCACGATGCGTAGGCTTAGATTGCATCTATGACCATCCGACTAAAATTAAATGAATAGGAATAAACTGAGCAAATGAGTAAGTACATGTATATGTTTTGCTCGAACCAGTTGACAAACGCACTCTGCTGCATACAATTATATACGCTGGGCTAAAATAAAGCAATCCCCATAGGTGTGTTGCTAATTTTTTAACCCGAAACAAGAATTCTTAAATCAGGTTTTACAGACTCAAAGGTAATTAGGTTTAACATACAACAGCCACATTTTACCAGAATATTTGAAACAGAAAAATTTATATCACTTGTAGTGAATGCACCGACTGATCTTGACAACCCAAAAACCTAACGTAAAAGATTTTTAAAAGATTTTATTAGGTCACGTCCCAAATAATAATTGTTATAAAAAAGCCATATTGCCAAAATTCTTCATTATTATTATTTATAAAATATTTTAAAATTATAACTGAGTACATTTGTGCCAAACACGAAGTCATATTAAAACAGCGTGTACCATTCTTAAAATCTCTGGGCTAAATTATTCGTACGCATTGCTGAATTTCCGTCGACTCATCCACCCTACATAGCCATCTTAGCGACGAGAGACCACCATTTGGACAATAGATTTTGATAAGCAAAAAATCGTTGCTTTTGGAATAAAGAACAAATATTCAACATATTGTTGGCTCGTTCGTCTAGGGGTTAGCAGCCGTAGATAAAGTTGAACGCACTGTCTTCAATAAAGGTATATTCGACACAGCACCACGTCGTAATAGAAATGCAATATATACGCAGTTTAAGATAAAAATCGATAGATCGGTCTATTCAGTTCCTCATCCAAACGTCGACTGCCTACATCCCCTCTCATAAGGCTACCACTTCACGTGACCGTGACCATACCAGATTAACCGGTCTTTCCAGTTATCCACCACATGACTGGATCACTCCACTAGCAGCACACGAGTCCTCGTAGCGACTATTCAATAGGTTATCGGCAGGTAACACATAACAATATGAACATGATTACCCTGAATTGTCAGCTTTATTTTGGCGACATTATGGATAAATGGATTAGGCTCGAAATCGTTTTTTTGTCTTTAAATAAAATTTATCGAAAAGCTTACGGCTTTGTTTTTGCGAGTATCTTAAAAAACGTATGTATAAACATGATCCCTATGATAATTATGGCGCCGTAACAAAACGGTGCAGTACAAAACGGCGCCGACATAACGGCGCCGACAAAACGGCGCCGACATAACGGCGCAATTCAAAGTATCCCGACAAAACGGCGCCGACAATACGGCGCAGTAGAAAGATTATGATACCCGTCCAGTGATTGCTTATTCAAGAGCAAACTCACTACGAATTCAAGATTATGAGATAGATCTATCGTTCCGGATTCCGGCTACTAGGGGCACACCCAATTCAGAATACATCTATACGTTTAAAATAGAAGTCGGATTGATACAAAAATCATTTTTCCTTAAATAGAATCTTGATTGATGAAGAAAATTTCGCTTAAATTTGAAGCTGGATTTAAGAAAATAATCTTGCTTAAATGGAAGCTGGAGTGAAGAAAATATTTTGGTACTATAATTTTAATTCACCTTTTTTTCGATTTAATTTCGCCAACTTCTAGTTTGTCCAGAACCATTTTAATCGATCCAGCTTCTGCTTAGACAAGAATTTGTTCGATAAATCCCGTTTCTATTTTGTCAGTATATCTTTTTCATCAATTTTACATTGAAAATTATTCTTCATCAATCCAGCAGAATGACTGCACTAACCCTAAAACTAACCCTAACCGACCCTCACGACGCCTAACCTGAGCCCTAACCGACCCTCACGCGCTAAATCCCGCTTCTACTTCGTGAGGAAATATTTTTCATCGAATTTCTATTTCTGTGGGTCGTACACGAAACCTACATCGACACGCGGAAAATAAAATAAAGGTGAATTAAAATTATAGTACCAATATTTTTGCTTAAATGGAAGCTGGATTGAAGAAAATAGTCTTGCTTAAATGGAAGCTGGAGTGAAGAAAATATTGTGGCTTAAATGGAAGCTGGATTTAAGAAAATATTCTTGCGTAAATGGAAGCTGGAATGAAGAAAATATTCTGGCTTAAATTGGAGCTGGATTGATGAAAATAGTCTTGCTTAAATGGAAGCTGGAGTGAAGAAAATATTTTTGCTTAAATGGAAGCTGGAGTGAAGAAAATATTCTTGCTTAAATGGAAGCTGGAGTGAAGAAAATATTCTTGCTTAAATGGAAGCTGGATTGAAGAAAATATTCTTGCTTAACCCTTTCGTGTCCCTTGTTTCCATATGGCAACACAGCTAATTAAATTTATTATTTTCTTACGCAAACATTTTAAAACAGAATTTGAAGCACCATTTGCTACATCTATGATGGTTAAAGATTATTATTGCCCTAGGAAGTATTCTTTGTGGCAATTATGTTCTACTATATGATCTTGAAGTCAGTGTGAATTTCATTTTTCAAAGGTAAATTTTGTTGATTTAATTTCTTTTTACTGTTAAATGCTAAGAAAGAGTAAAAAATATTTTAAGAGTAGACATAGATCAGTAGCCTATTCAATTCTGACTTACAATAAATCCACTGTTTTGTGTAAATTTGAAAAATCAGTTAGTTTTATATCGGTTGCCATTTGGCAACAATGGGAAGCCATGGATGTGTAGCAAAATGTAGTCTGATTTTGGTCCATTATAGAAACAGCTAAAGTTTGTGTGTTTGAACATAAAATAATAAGATTGATTCATGGATGTGTGAAATCCTCACAGAAAAAGGCTTAGAATGTGGTTTATCCACATTTGGTAATATGGGATGAATACTTTTACTGCACGATGGATGCCGATTTAGACGGGAGAATTTCAAGCTATGGCTGATGCTGGTATCAGCTGATACATTCTAGATGCCGATGCTCTCATGCAGAAACTGAGTCTGAAGGTGGTGATGTACCCGTACCACTGGCTAGACTGAAATGGGTGGGGTGACGAGGGTGGGTTGGGGTGAGGTAAGGGTGGGATGGGGGTAGGGTTGGGAGAGATGGGGTGGGGTGGGGAGAGGAGGGGTGGGGCGGGGAAGGGAAGGGTCGGGAGGGGTCGGGTGGGATGGCCTTGGGTTGGGGTGAGTTTGGGATGGGGCGGCCTGGGGTGGGTTCAGGTAGGGTGGGGTGGATTGAGTGGAATGGGGATCGGGCGTTTGGGGAGCCGGCAGTGAGGGTGGACAAATAAGGAATTGGCCAGAAGCGGGGCGAATCATATATTTCCTGGGCAACGCCGGGTACCTCAACTAGTTGTCCATATAGGTGTTGAGTCGACACTGTTGACCTTTTCAATATGCTCTCTGCAATTTCACGCTATGGCTGATGCTGGTATCAGCTGATACATTCTAGATGCCGATGCTCTCATGCAGAAACTGAGTCTGAAGGTGGTGATGTACCCGTTCCACTGGCTAGACTGAAAGGGGTGGGGTGGGGAGGGGTGAGGAGGGTGGGTTGGGGTGGGGGAAGGGTTGTGTGGAGTAGGGTGGGGAGGGATGGGGTGGGGAGAGTAGGAGTGGGTCGGGGAGAGGTCGGGTGGGGTTGGGTGGGGTACCTTGGATTGGGGTGGGCTTGGAGTGGGGTGTCCTGGGGTGGGGTCAGGTGGGGTGGGTTGGATGGAATGGGGATCGGGCAGTTGGGGAGCCGCAGTGAGGGTGGACAAGTAAGGAATTGGCCAGGAGCTGGGCGAATCCTACTTCTCTGGTTCAAACCGTGCACCAAGTACACGGCCTAAAGCTCAGGAAAAGGGTGACTAGACCATCGAAAGCCGAAAGGACAAGAGGAAAGTGACACGAGCTACACTGACTGAAACGAGCTTGGATAGCATCGGGCACCTGCCTTTTGTAGATCTGACAAGAGACAGCGTCGGAATTGCGAGGAATCCATCATTCGTGCACGTATACTAAGTGTGATGTCAATCTGTGTCCCATGTCTAAAAAGAACTGCTAAGCTTATACTTAGAATATCATTGCAAGCCATAAATTGTCATGTGGAATAATAGACATCCAATATGCAGTCGTTTTTAGGTTTCTTATACTACTTAACACTTACTCTATAACATTGTTGCCATATGGAAACTTTTCCATACATTCCCATTGTTGCCAAATGGCAACACTAATTAATTTTAATTAGGCATTGCCTAATTACTAAATATTTTTGTGACACAACATATTGGTCATATCTCTTCAAAAAACACTTCAAATATTTTTTTGCTGCTCTAGAAAAAATTCGGACACGAAAGGGTTAAATGGAAGCTGGAGTGAAGAAAATATTCTTGCTTAAATGGAAGCTGGAGTGAAGAAAATATTCTTGCTTAAATGGAAGCTGGATTGAAGAAAATATTCATGCTTAAATGGAAGCTGGATTGAAGAAAATATTCTGGCTTAAATTGGAGCTGGATTGATCAAAAATTATAGCAATTTAAATGGAAGTTGGATTGATATTTAGAATATATTTTTGCTGCTTCTGCTAATAAACTACTTAAACCCATTGTTTTTTTAGTTCAGTTTGCGCCGTTATGTCGGCGCCGTTTTGTTACCGCGCCGTTTTGCTACCGCGCCGTTTTGTCGGCACCGTTATGTCGGCTCCGTTTTGTCCTGCGCCGTTTTGTCAGCGCACCGATAATTATATACGCCATAATTATGGTATCATTAAAATCTTTCGTTTCCCGCTGGTCATCCTGTAATCATAATTATGGCCTAATTTACCCCATGGTCGAAATTACCTCGGGTTCCCCTACGTGTAGGCCATTAGTTGAAAATGTCAAAAATTTTAATGGAGATAACCACATCGTTTCATTGCAGCCAACCGACGGCAAATATCCGCAGGATCCAAGGTTATGTTTGTCGAAAATGGTTAAATTATCTAAATTTTTCAGCAAATCAAATCAAGCGTCAAAAGAAACAAAGCGTAATATTAGACATCTTACTCACAGGGGCGCAACCAGAAAAGTTTTCTGGGGGTGTTCAGAATTATTGTTGTAAGCGCCGAAGGTGCGAAGCAGCGAGTGCCGAAGACAAGAAGCCAATGCCGGTCTGGGGGAGCGTCGTAAGCCCCCCCAGCGGGGTCTGGGGCGGAGCCCCAGAAACCAACGAATTTTTAACTTTTGGCATCAGCTAGAGCGCGTTTCAGGCTCTTATTTGCCAGCTGTATTTATGAGCGATAACTTCTAAGAAACACGGTTTAGGACTTACAAAAATAATGTCCTTTCCAATTTGTTTAAATAAAACAAAGGTCTTAGTCCTTCTCTTTCCGCGAGTGGCAGAATTAATAATTAGTGTCTAATCTAGCCCCTTCCCCCAATAACCTTTGTTTTTTCTAGTCCCTTCTCTGGGAATCAAGGTTTCTCTGGAAAGGCGCGCATCCGACGGAAAATCTCCGAAGCACGTGGCGCCGAGAGGGCAGGGGCTTTGGGAGGGGATGTGCCCCTCCACATGAGAAATTTTCTAATTTCCACACCTTAATGGCAGCATTTTAAGTTGTCATCTAAAGAAAAATTGCTATGCTATTTCATTGCTGAAATAAGAAAGGATGTAGGGGCCTACGTATATTTATTTGGCCCCAATGCACGCTCGCAGTTTAGCAGCTACTGACCTGAAACATTGCATTTAGATAAACGTTCACCACAAAAATTAAAGTACGCTTCTTTCAACTTTTTATTCACTGTAGATTTCGAAAAAATAGACATTTTAAACTTCGCTGTGTTAATGTATGCGCTAGCGGCTAGCCTGTCGCGTCGCCGTATAGAAACAGAGCACCAGCGTGACTGCACCTTGCCATGCACATTTTAACACGTATATCTGAAACGCCACAACTAGACAGATGTTTACACAATATAAAAAAAATTCTGATTTTCCACGTTTATTATTATTCTAAGATGTCAACTTAACAAAAATAACTCTATTACTTCCGTACTGATAAAAAAGAGTGATTTCAGATTTCAACATAGGCCTAGCAGGGAAATGGGTTTGGGCAGGGGATGTGCCTTCTTTCCAACATACAATATTTTTATTTCCACACTGCAGTTGTATTATTTTAGGGTGTCATTTTAGCGAAATTTATCATGATTTCATTGCTGAAAGACATTGTGTAAGACTTAAATGCCCATATCATTTTTTTATTTTTTTTTCCATACTGTAATGGTAGGTTTTTAAACTGCCATCTCAATAAAAATTGCTCATTTTCAATGCTGATAGTCATAGATTTTAATTTAAAATTTCAGAGTGTTGCCTCATAATTACTTCAAAATTTTGGGATTTGCACAGTGCACCCGCTCCCGGCCACGACCCCACCACCCACAACCACCCGACTGCACCCCACAACACTCCGACCTCCAGTTGTACGCCATGGTGCACCCGTGAAATTTGAGTTTTCGGCAAAATTTCCTCCTCACCCACCCCTTCCACGCATTCCACACACCTCGGCTCTGCGGGCCGAGGTGTGTGGAGGCGAGGTGGCCCGTGTAAACATCTGTCTAGTTGTGGCGTTTCAGATATAAGTGTTAAAATATGCATGGCAACGTGCAGTCACGCTGGTGCTCTGTTTCTTTATAAATAATCATACCAAGCATAGGCCTATATATAAAAATATACAAAGCATTTATAAAAATATATTCGAGGCTATATAGTATATACTCCTTGGCCGAAGGCATGTATCTTTTCCCAGGGTTGCACGACCGCGTATGCTTTTCATGCTAAGCGAAAAATGACGTCAAAATATGACGTCAACGGCAACAGGCGGTTACTGAAAAACGATTGAAATACGGCGACGCGACAGGCTAGCCGCTAGCGCATACATTAACACAGCGAAGTTTAAAATGTCTATTTTTTCGAAATCTACAGTGAATAAAAAGTTGAAAGAAGCGTACTTTAATTTTTGTGGTGAACGTTTATCTAAATGCAATGTTTCAGTGTTCACATCAAGCCTTATCATGATTTATCATGATGGCCTTATCACCCTTTAGGCCAATTGCGAACGTCTCGTATCTTTCTAAATTTATTGAGAAGATTGTTGTTTCTCAACTAGCAGCTTTTCTTGATGTGAACAATTTACTCCCGATTTTTTAATCGGGTTTTCGTAAGGGTCACTCCACGGAAACCCTGCTAGTTTTCCTCCTTTCTGATATCTACGGGGCAATTGATAGATCACAGGTCACCCTTTAAGCATTATTTGATGTGAGCACTATTTCATGTGAGCGCGGCTTTCGACACCGTCGATCATGGGTATCCTTCATAGGCGCCTATCAACCTCGTTCGGTCTTTCTGGGAACTTTCTAAACTGGCTTGGTTCACTCCTCCATGACCGTTGAGGTCAACAGGTCTACCAGTACTCCATGGGTTCCTGTCCCGTCTGGCCGACCCCAAGGTTTTGTGCTTAGCCCACTTTTACATATTATCTACATGGTGCGCCAAATAAAAGACTCCCTAGGATTTTTGCCAATATCCTGGCCAAAGGGAAGAATTTCGAAATGAAATTTTACAGTCCTAAAGACAATTCATATTTACACATGATGGCCAAATTTCATCCAAATATTTCAAAGAGAACAAATGTTATACCACTTTTAGCGAGGCCACCCACCGTTTTTTGACGATTCAAAAACGAAACGTTGTGAAAAAATGTGTCCCAATTCAGGCCATAGCGTCCTGCATTGGGATAACGCAAGTGGAGCATTGGGACAAACAATAGATCTGATTCTAATCATACCTATTAGAGTATAATTATATCATATTCCAGTTGCCAATATCTAAATGAGTGACTAGAGTAGATTAAACAATAATATTATCAAAAATTTAATCAATACGAACAAGTATTATCAAAAATTTAATCAATACGAACAAGTTTCCGTTGACCCAGGTAATCATAATAAAAATTGGACTTACTGGTCAATTTCAAGTAAGGACAATATATCATATCTTTACTCATCCTGATAGCATTCTGTTTAATACAATATAGTAAAACCGTTTAAGTTTAATTTCTTATGATGAATTTCGTGCATTTTGTCCCGATGCAGGCCATGAGCTCATGTCCCAATGCAGACCATCAATGGACAGGGCACTATTTTTGAGATAATTAAAAAATTTACTCAGTGAGTAACTCTGAAATTTCACCATATTCTTTGCAATAGGCTACACTACTCTAACTAATTTTCTGGTATTTTAAGCACTAGACATTGAATGCAGTAGTTGATACTCCTTGAGTACAAATATTATTGTTTAGGCCGAAAATTTAAGTTTGCAATATCTCTGCAAAAGGTCTTCTTTAATGCAGGATAAGACATAAAATTATGATAAATCGCCACATGAAATACGTTCCCTGGGTGGCGACACACGCGATAATTATAGGTACGACTTCTGTACCACCACTGTCCCAATGCAGGACCTGTCCCAAACCTGGATATTCTTTGAGATAGAATTGAAGTGGCGATCGAGACAGACGAATTGAATAGGAGGAGGAATGTGGAAAAAAATTGTGAAAGAGTTGTGTTTTAGGCATTGATATAGTGATCCGTGACTGCATGGAAAGATCGTCGAGCTTACTAGCGAGAGAGACGAAAGGAAAGGGGTAAAAAGTGAGAATGGAGAAGCAAGAGAGTGAGAGGGTTCTCATCAGATAATCAGAGTTCATACTAAATTTGTTTTTGGGGAAGAGATATAGAAAACCGAGGAAAAAAGGGAAGGGAGAAGTTGTGAGCAAAGTCACCACCACTTTTCCGGGGAGAGTTACGCCCATGAATCAACCTGCTATGTCGTAGTTGCCACTACCAGTTGCGTCAGCTTAGACTGGTGCTCCGCTCCTTAACCTCAAATGCTGCCTTAACGCTGTTCCACTTTTTTGTTGTCTCTCGTCTGGACTACTGCTGCGCCCTCTATGTGAGTCAGGATTGGGTGTTTATATCGGGTCTTGCGCACATCGGCACACCTTGTGGTTGCATCCAAGGATTCGGCCGTGTCACTGACTATATGCGGGACGTCTTGCATTGGCTCCCTTTCTCACAAAGGGTCACTTACCGGATATCTAACTTGGTTTGGAGCTGCCTCGCGGGTGTGACCCCTGTCTATTTGCAGGAGCTCTGTTGCTCCACCTCAAGCGTCTACCACCCTGCCTGATTCTCTCCGCTCTTCTAAACAGGTTGAGCTTCTTGTTCCCCGGTCGCGCACTTCTATTATGCAGCGCCTTACTTTTTCTGTCGTTGGCCCTGCAATATGAGGTTATGGAACGGCAGACCACTCTAAGCTTATGTTATGACGAAAGTACGTGGGTGGTAATTAAAACAATGTAGGCCTATAGCCTACTGTGTCGACAAAGGGCCGTTTCTCGGAACCTTGCATAGCTGGAAGTAGTCCCTATATATAGAAAGCAAGTCATGCGATGTTCTGGCTTCGCGGGTTGAACCTTGGAATTCGTCCATTGCTCATATTAAGTTCGAAGTGAAGGCTATGTATGACTCATTCGTTTCACTTTGACATGAGCCTCGGTTACTGTGCGAACTTAATGTAGGCATAATTCCTACCAGCAAAACAGCTTCCTTGGAGCAAATTCCCTGACCTTTCTATGCGTGTGTTTTCTGTGATGTTCGTAAGCTTACTATTTTTAGGCTACAGCAAAAGGGAGAAGTTGTGAGCAAAGTCACCACCACTTTTCCGGGGAGAGTTTCGATTTAGTGTTTTCAAACTGGTGACTAGGTGCAATAATCATTCTGTGAAACTGAAACAACATTATATCGCGTCATGAATTTCACTAGGACTACAGAAATATAGCTCTTTAGTATTCAACGCAATCTAAGGGTTGTCATGAGGCTCTATTTGAACGCAGTTTCCATCACCCTTTGAGGTCCCATGTGACCGTCATAGGCAGCAGAATTAGCTTAGATGATACCCCCAGTCAGTTAAATAATGTATTATGACACATAGTCACCTGAACCTACGGGTCAATTGAATATGAGAGTGCCTGGAACTTGGAAGCTTCTGTTAGTTTTCTTCTTCAACTGAAACAGCAGCTTAACCCGTCCGATTCCAATCCCGGAGGTACAAAGTGTCCAGAGCCTTGTTTAAATTTTATGAAAGTCTGCCATAAAATTTGGATATATCCAAAACCTACTTCGCGTGTTTTCAAACCATATTTATTATTATTATTAGTTCTATTATTGTTAGTAGCTTATTATTATTATTATTATTATTATTATTATTATTATTATTATTATTAGGCCTATTATCATTATTATAATTAGTATTTTTACCGAGGGATCTGAGATACCTCGGGATTTCAAAAATTATCCGGAGACGTAAAAAAATTGCATTCTGGAGCTGCTATTATTATTACTATTATTATTTATTATTTTAATTTTTTTAAATTTTTTAACAGGATCCCTCAGGGACTTCTCTACCGCCAAATATAAAATCACAGTCTAGAAAAGTCCTATTATTATTATTATTATTATTACTACTACTATTACTATTATTATTATTACTATTATTATAGCGATTAATATTATTATTACTATTACTAGTAATAATAATAATAATGCTTTACATTAACTTAACTTTACTTTTGTAGCTAATGGCTAGTTATCAGTATCTACAGTTCTTTTACTTTTTTACACAAATCAACGACACGTTTATCGTACTTTTGTTCTTCAAAATCCAGCAGTAGCAAACATGCACAGTTATCGTAAGCGACTATTTTGCGTGCATCTAAACAACTCAACGTGTTCTCCAATGCATTCTTTCATCATTCTTTCACTCTACCAAACCAGGCCTACTTCTACACACGACTGGCACTCCTATCCAAGCCTGTCTCACTCATAGCGTACATCCCTCCTTCAGCCGCTCCGTCCCTCTCTCTGTCTTACTCTCTGTCTCTGTCTCTCTTGCTCTCAGGCGTACGGCCGCACAGCAGCAATTTTCCCGCCACTCAGCCACCTGACCTATCTTACCTGTACGCTCTTGCATAATAATTAGCTGACCAATAAATATACAAAATTAGCTTACAATTATTATTACTATTATTATTTTTATTAAAATTATTATTATTATTATAAATAACACACATTTATTTTCCAAAGAAAAATGACAGTCATCTACAGGCTAATGTCTATGCTCCTTTTGACCATTAGGCTACGTAACGTAGTCATTCAGTCCAAGACTTCCAGGTGACTTAACTGTTTGAGTCTGTTGTTCCTAAAATCGACAAAGAGTTTCCAATTTGCAGGGCGACTGACAGGCGCTGGAGCAGGTGGCTGGTCTCACGCGGGTCACCTTTGGCTGCTGAAATCTTTCGTCCTAGTTCTTGTACAAATTGAAGAGAATCTTCATCCCAGCTTCCTGCTGTTTCGACTACAACAGGGACGA
This sequence comes from Lumbricus terrestris, assembly GCA_949752735.1. Lineage (NCBI taxonomy): Eukaryota > Metazoa > Annelida > Clitellata > Crassiclitellata > Lumbricidae > Lumbricus > Lumbricus terrestris. The sequence continues at coordinate 46,295,773 of OX457042.1, forward strand.
AATGATGTGATCTTGCTATGTCTGCATACTTGTTCTCCTTATTACGGGCTGCTCTTTCCACCGCGGCACCTGCATTTTCTGAGGTTAAATGCCTGTACGATGTTGCGAATGTATCCGGTACCGTGACATCCCACGCCAAGCAAAGACCTCTGTGCCAGGGAATAATGGTTACTCCATCTGGCCTTTTGCCATCAGAGCGGGAGAGACCATTCGGCTCCTTTATGGCTGGTATTTTTGGCTCTTGCGAAAGCACGCCAAAGCACGTCATTGATCATCCCATGACGTTGCTGCCTTCCAGCTCCTTTGTTGCAAGATAATCCATGCAGACCATTCTGTTCAACTACGACACCACATTTGCATGTGTGCTTTTCACACAACGCAGCGCCAAGTCGAATGCCGGCTGCTATTCGCAACGTGTCTCCCGACATTCGTAATCCGGCTGCTGTTATCGGATGCGCATGAAGCCAGTCTCCTGAATGTGGCGATTGTACGGCTAACAAGCGGACTTTGGCGGAAGAATCAGTAGTTCTTTCTGATAGGACTTCAAGTGCATGTGTGATAATTGCACTGTCCCGTTCTCTTTGTACATGAGCCCTCTGCTCTATGGGCGGAGGTGCGATCGATCTTAATGACCACGAACTAAAAGCTTCATCCACTAGTGGGTCTATAAGCGACACAGCGACATCATGTAGAATTTCGTCTTGTTGCTGTTGTTATTATTATCATTATTATTATTATTATTATTATTATTATTATTATTATTATTATTATTATTATTATTATTATTATTATTATTATTATTTACCCGAGGTAGGCTACCTAGGATCCCTCGGGATTTAAAAAAATTATGCTTGGAGCTGTTATTCAATGTCTAGAAATTCAGGCCTCGTCCTCCGCAACATTATTAAAAGTACCACGAAAAGCGATGGCATTGTAGCGCTGAATGCAGATGGAAATGCGCTGGAAGAGAAAAGTCTCTTCTCGCGGCTCTCCAGAAACGACCGAGATACGCTGACCAACCTCGCGGATGAAGCTGACCCCGGCAGAGTTGATGGGCCCCAGTGTTTCCAGGGCAATGGGGACAAAAAGGTGTGGCGGTGGCAGCACCGCGTACTTTTCGATCTTATGTACGGCGGCCTGTTCTGCAGCAGCTCCCGCCGCATTCGCTGTGTGAGCGATGTAGGATGCCGCGCAAGTGTGGACCACCGTGGCATCCCAGGTCAGATGTTTGCCTGCTGCCCAGGGGATCAGTGTGGCCCCATCAGGTCTCTTGCCGTCTATTCTATTCTATTCTATTCTATTTGGGGATTTATAAAGCGCCTCTCACAGTACAACCTAATCAGAGGCGCTCAACTATGCGAGACAGACCAGAGGGCTCTTTGGTGCTTGGTACATCGGCTCTCTGCAAAGCCCGCCAAACAATATCGTTGATGGCGTGATGACGAAGGGACCGCCCAAAAGCCAACCTGCATGCGAGGCCGTGTTGGCCATCAGGGCCCACCAGAGCACCGCAGCCACATTGGTGTGGGCTGCAGAGACTCAGACCCAGCCGAAGGCCACGCGCACTGCCTCATTGGTGAGACAGAGGCCGCAGGATGGGATTGGAAGGACTGTCAACCAGTGGCCGGAGTGAGGGGAACTCACAACCAGCAAGCGTGCTCGGTCAGTTGGGTTATTGCTGTTGCTCCAAAACGCCGATTTATCTGCTTCGATCACTGGCTTGTCCCAAGTTGCCTGTTTAGCTGGCAACGGATCGACACAAGATGGAAGTGTTTCCCTATGAACCATCAAGATATCACCCAGATGCGGATCGGAGATATCACCCAGATGCGGATCGCTGAGCTGAGGCCAAGAATGGCTGACTGGAGTGCATGGGTTGTCGCAGCTGATGCCATATAGGCAGAAGAAGCCAGCGATCCAACCCTCCTCACGCCCAGACCGCCATGTCTGATGGGCAGCGTGGCCTGCAGCCATTGGGTGTTGTCCAGCTTGATGTTGACGATGGATTCAAGGCCATCTCTCATGATGTTGTCGAGCCTCTCCAAGGTTGTGTGGTCAGAATAAGGGGAGCAACGGAGCAGATGACTAATTCTAGGGGCACCAAGTGAATATCTTAAAAGTATTAGGGCGCTTTGAGAAGACAGGTGGTGTAGGTTTTTGATGGCATCGCTTAGGAGCCCACATTGTTGCTCAAGAGCAGCGTCCAATGCCTGTCCCTTAAAAAAGAGGTGCACCAAGTAGGATCATCGAGTCTCTGTCCAGGCGCTGGAAATCACACCAGCGGTGATCATCCCCGAACCCCCCGCTGTGGGGGTACTACTCACATTTGCCGCAGTTCAGATGGAGACCCATTGCAGCACCACGATCGTGAATCAGTTCGACATCCCGGGCTACTGTCTCCTCAGGACCTCCCAAAGAGAGGTCGTCTAAGTATCCTAAACGGAATGTCGACTGCAAAGAGCGAAGAATGGGTTGCCGAGGCAGGCAAAACAGTAGAGGGCCGAGATTATTATTATTATAATTATCATTTATCTATTTATTTACATATGATTCCTCAGACTTTAAAAGCAATAAACACTAAAAACTCTGTTGTTTTGGAGTTAACAATCATCGTCACCGGTCGATTATTATTATTAGTTGCTTAATAATTATGACTCACATGCCAATTAGTTGAATCCATTGGTTGCAATGGTAATGCCATTTTTAAGTCATTAGCGTTCGAGTTCCCTATGTTTTTTACTATATAAAGCTCAAACTCCGCCACAGGCTAACTCCGCCACAGGCTACCTCTTCTGAGGTAACCTGTGCCTGTCCCAAGCCACGATAAAGGAGGAGGGTTCTGCGGTGGGCTTGCAACCCACCAAGGTAAAACAAACGCTCGCAACAGAAACAACGCAGAAAGACTGCGTTGCCCGATGTGCAGTTCTGCACGGGAGGGACTAAGTACTAAGTAAGTAAAGCTCAGATCAAACTTTTGTTATCGCTTCATATGAACCCAGTCGACAGTCTTTGTTGAAAGCCATAGGCCTATGCAAGAAATAACCAAACAATTAATGCTCCAATTGTGTAAGCTTACTAAACGATTTCAAAATGCAAAGTGCAGCAATATCGTAAAACTACCATTGTAATTAGTGATTTGTCTTTTATTGTGGTTCAGCAATAGGCAGCATGATTATCACTCCTCGTAACACAGTTGTCGTTGCTGGTGAGAAAATGGAAATGAAGTGTGGCGTCGATAGAAATTCGAAAATCGACAGGTGGGATGTGACGAAACCGGCGACGGAAATTAAAATGGAAGACTTAGTCATCATTGATGACTCAAGATCTGCTGACGTGCTGAATATGTCATATATTGGGTAGGGTGGTCCAAAAAAATAAAATTCAAGCTAGATACCAAGGCGCCCTCTCAGTTTGTTAGACCTGTCAATAGTATTATTGAGACCAAATTTCAGCTTCCCAGTCCAACTGGAAGGCGGTGCTCAACGACATCGAAATATTACCATGTAGTTGTATTAGGAAGAAATCTGGATGCCTTTTAGCTTGATCAAAAACCTCAACCCTTGTCATGTAGATTAACTTGAAACAGATTCTGTTGCACTATTATACTTATTACAGTTAGTGCTAGCTACTTGGCAGCTGTTTAACCATCAAGTAACAAGTGCATTTTGATAGCAATAACACTCCTGGTGATCTGATCATGAAGCATTGAGATTGTTGGTCACAATAATAACTGCAGCGCTTATGTGCGATCCTTTTGTCCTGCCATTTTCACGGAAAACCATTCATATGGAGTGCTTAAGAAGCCAAGATGGAGCATGCTGAAGCTGTAAGATCTGAATTTGTACCAAATTAACCACTTGCAGTACACTGGAAATGTTGACCACCTGTGAGGGCTCGTTTCAGGTGATGGTGTCGCTAAACTCTTTGGTATGCCCAAATGTCCCTCTATGACAGGATATAATTTAAATCCAAGGTCATTCATCATCTGCTGAAGTTATTGAGACTGGCTAATAATGGCTAAGACTTGATCTTTGACACAACACCGGACGGTTTAGTGAAGTGTACGTTTTTCGGGAAAACAGGATATGTAAAATGTTCCTGTGGTTGGCCTGCTGTCGTCATTGTGATGGAGTTGATTTAAGCCAAAATCTTCATCTTGTGTTGTTGGCTATCTAATCCAAAATAGAATACAATCTTAAAGAGATTTAAAGCTGTGTGTGATGGTGTGACACGTGACAACATCCGAGTACTGGAAGTCGTATGCGCTACTGAAGCCTCCCATGAGAGAGCGATCAGTTTCATCAAGTAGACTGCTGAAATTAAAGTCAATTTCAGAGACGACTACCAAGAAGTCATTGAGGTGTCAATGGTTGTCCTTGAAAGTCAGCCCTCAATAAGAAGCTGGAGAGTCCAATTTACCATGCACGTTGAATGGCCAGGTTACTGCATATCATCAAAATAATTGAACGATTTAGCAATCAACGTGAAGTATTCAATCTAAGGGAAAAGAAAAACTCAGATTCATCCTTTTGTGTGATTGGGTGACCTCCTTCACTCAAAGGCATCCTCTTGCTGCTGAAACTCCAGGACAAGATCTGTCAATTTTGATTGATATAGGACTTTTGATTCAGGTGACTATTATTTGTAGGAGCTCAACGTTGCTGCCATGAATGTTCTAGAAAATTATCAATACTTACTGCCTTTCAGTTTCAGATGAGGCTGAATGCCTTGACACTGTTATGCTGCCATCTGCCTGATATGGTTCAGATAAGGTGACGATTTTTTACGGAATGACTGCAAATCCTAGTGAAAGGATGTTGACGGTATAGTGCTGCGATACAGAAGGAGGGGTATTGCCTGGGCGAGTTTGCAACCCAGTAAACACCGACACTACTGCCACGCCTGAAATTTGGTGATTCCTTTTTATACTTACACCAGTGCAATAGCCTGACGATGATGATTATCAGCAGGGTAGAGGCTGAAGTCAGCAATTGAGAGTGGTAAACGACATGGCCGAGATAAGTGTGAAGTTGTTCAAGGAATTAAACTGACTCATCACTGATGAAAAAGAAAGCAGTATTTTCTCCAAGTGGTTGAGGCAAATAGAAAAGCTGTCCCCACTCAATCAACAAAGAAATATGCTGTTGATACTGTGCTTGCAAAGCCTTCTACAGTGTAGACGTCATCGTATGTTTGGAGTCATAAAACGAGAACAATAGACATTCGTGGAATTATTAACTATGTTTTTGACATTTTTTGACATTTTCAATATTTAAAACCTACTGAAATTTTATATTTCAAGCTCACCAATTGTTTAAGTGTCACACATATTGTCATGTTACAGTAATGTATGATCTATCTTGAAATAAGGCACAATAATTTTTTATTGTATTGGAAAATATGCTCAACACATTTATTTCTACAATTAACGTCTTTTCATTGGCCCATGCAAAGTAAGACAGTCGTTGAGCACCGCCTTCCAGTTGGAATAGGATGCTGAAATTTTGTTTCAATAATACTATTGATAAGTCTAACAAACTGGGAGGGCGCCCTGGTTTTTAGCTTGAACTTTATTTTTTACCATGTATCTGTGAACCACACTAATATTGGGGTTAACGTGGACAATACTGTTTCAAGTATAATTTACTACAATTCGACCGATTTGGAAGATGCGGGGAACTACTCGTGTCATGCAAAACTTGGAATTAAGCAGAAAAAGATATTCTACAGCGCTCAACTGATCGTTCTAGGTTTGTAAAGAAAGAGAAGTCAAGTGAAAAATGTAGGCTATAGCCTATTTAAACTAAAACTGCTACATGCTGAATTCTGTCTTTAGAAACAAAGATCACATCATTAATGGACGTCACATTGGATCGCTATTTCTTCTCTCTCAGTGTGTTTGTGTTTGTTTGTCTTTCTGCATAATGACGTCTGTAGCCTATCAGAACATATTTTATATTCTTCTGGACTGCGTCACCTTTCCAAGTTTATACAGCACATCTCGGCTAGCTGTTGACGGAACCTCTTGTGGGTCCCTGCATCGCATCCTGTCTTTGATTCATTTGATTTCCTAACATTTATTTTTGAAATAGTGAACTTAATAGCATAGACTGCTTAAAATAGAATCTACGTCATTTATGTTCTAGAGTCTGAGCCAAACTGTACATCAGAGATCACGTCTTCAGCGAACTTAGAAGCAGTATACATAGTGGTGCAGTGTAGCCTGAGATTTCGTGGATTTTGGATTCCAACAATGCAATGGACACAGTATGATGGCAATGAAGCTACAAATAGGAACGGTCAGGAGGTCATAGGTGAAGTTGAAAACCAGACAATTCGAATTTCTTATGTCACGTCTTCTCTGAATGTGAGTCGGAATTCACTCCGAAAATTAACTTTCTTTTCCTGCCGAACCTACTTTGAAAGAACACGCGATGGCAATCTCATTATGAATGCTACAAATATACCAGATTTCAGTCATGCCTGGACCTCACCGCCATTTGTCGACGTTTCTTCCTCTTCTCAAGAAATTGAACAAAGGGATAGTTTTCAGAGACGTAAGTAGCCTACCGGTACTCGCTTTGTTCACAATCAATAGTAAATGATTAGTTAATTTCTACTGAAAAATTAACCACACTAATTTAACAGTCTATCTTTCTTGCACGTTCCATCTTGTACTAAGGCGACGAAGACGTCGGATAAATGAAACACGTTAGTTCGCATGCTATTCTAAGCGTCGCAATTGGAAGCAGAATATAGGCCTAATGTTCCCGTTCCTTGATTGTGAATTTGTGACATAAGGCCTACAAGCCCAACATGCATGTGCTTAAACATGCAGTATCAGTGTTACAATCACAGTGACACAGTGATGTTAAGCTGGCCTGTTATGGCCTCTTGAGTTCGATACTAATCTCATAATTATTATTATTAGCCTATGATTAAACGCGGCATTATTTCCTGCAGGAAAATTAATTCACTTATCTATCATTAATTAGTTATTGAAGTCCGCACTATAATATTATTGCGATAACAATATTTTCTTTTTTCATAATCCGATTGACCGCAACTGGATACAGTGTACAAACTGTAGGCCTACATTTATGCAGTTGAAACAATTGACAAGAACGCAAATTACAGAAGACATAAATCTTGGTACCTCGTCATTAGCGCGCAGGACAAAAGGGCACCGACAAAAGCGTGAACCGTCAATTGCGTGCAGGTCAAATGCGCGCCGACAATAGCGCGCGGTCAAAGACAATGGTAGGCTACAGAAGCTGAAATGACGAAAAGAATACCGATCATATGGAAGCTGGATTGATAAAAGAATTCTTGCCAACATAAAATTTGGACTGGTGAAAAGAAGTCACAATAAAATTGGAGCTGCTTGGATGAAAATAACACTTAGTCAAATTAAAGTTGGATTGGTAAAAGTTCATGCTTAAATAGAAGCGGGATTGATGAAAATAGTTGCTTAAATGGAAGATGGATTGACGAAAAAATTCTTGCCATATAGAACTCTGCTTAATGAAAAGAGGTCATGCATAAAAATAACCGGGATTGATGAAAACAGTTTTTGTTTAAACAGAAGCTGGATTGATGAAAAGAATTTTTATTTAATTCATGAAGTTTGTTATTCAAGTCAACACTGCGCGCTTTGGTCGGCAAATTTGTCGGGGAAATTTTGCTGCGCGCTTATGTCGTCGGGCTTTTGTCCTGCGCGCTAATTACGGGACACCATAAATCTTAGCTACACGGCGTTAATAGCAGCCTACAAAGCGCGTCCACCTTACAGGGCGCGATCTCGTTACCTCTCGCTCTCCATGCTAGCGTGTTATCCAATGAGCACCGGGCCCCGATGGCGGCTTTTAAATTATGTGGAACAGTATGTACCCAAAATGTGTTTATTATTTGCAGGTGTAATTGCTTATTTTTTGGTGGCTGCCGTGATCGGTCTTGGAGCGGTCGTATTTGTGGCATTCGTAGTAGTTTGTTATTATAAAAGGAAACTATATGGTAACTTTGCTTTTGTCTTTTTTCATCTATTGGACTTCAACTTGGTTCCTTTGAATTATTTGAATTTTTGAATTATTATTGCAAGCTCGCCTAAAGTGACAATCAATGAGTGTATAGGACTTTACGTTAGCGGCACTACGAAGTCATTATCTTGATGTTTGGGTAAGAAGACATTCTAACTCATAGACAGTTTTATCTCAAATATTGATATCAGTATTTCTTGAGCTACTAAAAATACGAAATATAGTCTGTGCACTGGTTCAAAAAGTCAATAATTTTTTTAAATTTTTTAGGAGAACAGTCTTCTGCTTATGAAGAAAGAATGACAGCACGGGGCACGGCAGATGACTATGAGACAATGCCATACGCAATCTCCGAACTTTACGAAACAATAGAAGATGCTACTTCGCAAAAAGTGGAAACAAATTCATCACCAAGATCCTCAGTGATGGCAGGAAGCGCGGCCATAGAACGCATGGAACATGACGCTCCCAACATCTACAGCAGGATATCTGATATAAGTATATCAGCTGAGTCATGCAACGTAAATGAGGCTCCTGGCCATGAAATTGATGCTGAACCCGGCGTAAAGAGTTAGCTACAAATACTCTCATCATAGTGCCTCTCCTCTTTCAACACAAAGTCTATCCATCAGATAATAACCATCTTCTTGCATCATTGCGCCACTATTCACGAGTCACCATCGACCTTCGATGCATATAAGACTGCTAAGAGACGACACATTAATGCAATAAACGGCGCGAGATGTTACTTGAAATTATATAATTATAGGCCTAGGTCTAATTGAATATTTAGCATAATAATTTTTTTATAAACGACGCTTTTTGCCACCGCTTAATTTACAGCATGGACCTGTTCATTTCTGTTCTCCATTGTATTCATGGGCACCGGCACACAGGGGCAAGAGGGGTCACTTCCCTCCCTGGAAAATTAACACCTAGGCTATTTTTTAAATACTACTTTTGGGGTTTTAGCAAACTTCTTGACGTTAGAGAATTAATTATAGGCCTACTAATGATGGACAAATGGAAATTAATCTACGTTTAGAAACATCTATAAAATAAATATGTTTTTAATTTTTTGCGTCGCATTTTTCAAGCTCTTCCAAAAAACTGTTACCAAGGCCATTGGATTCCGCTTAAAACTGACGTCTCGATTGTTCAAAAGAATTCATACTTCTACAGTCCTACACCTCTATAATCCTCGGATCTTTCATCTTCCAATCCTAAAATAATGACATCCACCATAACAGCTACTCTGCCCCTCCGTCCCTCTGACTAGGAGCTCCTTCTGACCACCATTTGAACAGCCCTCTGACTCTATGAATAAGATGGTTCATGCGATTGACTTTCGAGTGTTGCCTTACAAGTTTAGAAATTACGATTAAAATATACTAAAGAAAAAATTCGATAGATCATGAATGAATAACTGAATTAAAAACCGGTGCAGTTTCCAAAGGGCGAGTGGACTTATTGCGCTCCTTCAGGAACCTACTCCTTAACTAGTACTTTTTGATTTTTTAAAACAAAAGTTAATGTCTTTGCACTAAGGAATTGATGCATATTAAAAGATATGAACAAAGTGAAACTGAAAAAGATGCGCTAAAAAAGCTCTATGAAAATAGCCCACCCATGTTCCTAGGTTCGTATTTTGCATTTTCAACCTCTTGTTACAAAAAAATGTTAACCGTGACCATCGGGTTTTGCCCCTCCTGCAAACATTTCTACGGGCGCCCATGTCTGTATTCTTAGAAGCACTTACAAATATTATGCTTACCCTTGCGAAGGCACACACATCGCTTTTAATATGGGGAGAGTACAGTAGGCCTACTGTTCTAGAAGGGAAATTGTTTCTATGCTATTTCAGCAGTATGCGATTTAGCTTTGGTCGCGCTATGTTTGGAAAAGGACTGACATAATATACATGTATTTATGCACTTAAAATTATTGTAAGCTTATGCTTTGATAATACTTAGACTGACAAAGATCTACACAGATAAGTGCGAGTTTACTATACTGCGTGCATTGCTCAGAGTATTCGCTGCTGAAAGTATATTATATTCTGATTCTGAACTGAGTATTTAGTAGCATGGCGCGGAAGTAACATCTTGTAACTTAAAACTTGCCTTAATTAAGTTGTTAATGATAGACATAAGTTAGTGGGTAGTTCAACTCATGCTAACCGAGAAAGTAATCATTCTGCCATTGCAATGATAAGTGTTCAGTGTTACCGTCTAAGATTCAATTCCTGATGTAACTACATGTATAGCGAGCAAAGAGGGATCTTCTGTATGGATTTGACATGCTAGTGACCTCATTTGCTTAGCCTCGGCATCCGAGACTAGTCTTGTGACCAATCCTCTCTCTTCCTCAACTGCTACACAACAGGGAACTGTCAGTGTCCTCCACATAGCTTACTTTTTTTAGTATCAGATGGGCCACAAGGGATCTTGCCAACTGTAGTTAAGACATCACAGAGGAAGTCCAAGGCATCGTAGCATTATGGTTTTACGATTCCAATTAGTGCAATAAATTCTAACTCGAGGTCGTGACTTAGAATATAATATAATTATTTTTATTCTATTATTAGGTCAGGTAATAATTATGTGATTTAACATAATTTTCTAGACTTAGTCAATGTAGCCTAGCGCAAAAGCATCTTGAGCGTTTTATTAATAATTGGTATGGTTTGGAAATGAAGAGGTGCTGCAAAGAGTAGGAGAAAAAAGGTCACTGATGACAACTTTAAGAGAAAGGCAAAGGAACTGGATTGGACACATACTAAGAGGAGACTCGATCCTCCTGAGAGAAATCATAGAAGGGAGATTGGAGGGAAAAAGAAAGAGAGGAAGACCAAGGCAGATGATGCTGGGATGGATGATGTCTGAAGGATACAGCGCACTGAAGAGGAAAGCTCAGCAAAGAGAAGAATGGCGTCATTGGAAGTTTGAACCTGCCGAGGGACAGAGAACTTAAAGAAGAAGAAGAGAAGAAGAAGGGCCACAATATCAAGATTATGTGCATGAGAGTTGGACGACTTTGAGATGGTGAATATTTAATGAATAAATGACTTGTGTCAATTGATCAGGAAGACATAGGATTTTAAATTGTGATTTTATAGGGTTACTAAGGCAGCGGAAGTTTTGTGATATCCATTTCAAGATTAGAACAGACAAAGCGGACGATGAACTGCAGAGAATGGTAATTATAGTAGGCCTATTATTAAGTTGAGTGCCAATCGTATAAAGATGATGGTCAACAAGCGAGTCTTATTTTGAATTCAATCGATAAAGGAAGGTGCCAGTCAGTTTCATGTAGACTGTGATGCTGAAAGGTTAATTTGCATCGCTCTCGAGTCCTTTAAGGGATCTTGCCAACTGTAGTTAAGATATCACAGAGGAAGTCCAAGGCATCGTAGCATTATGATTTTACGATTCCAATAATTATTAGTGCAATAAATTCTAACTCGAGGTCGTGACTTAGAATATAATGTAATTATTTTTATTCTATTATTAGGTCAGGTAATAATTATGTGACTTAACATAATTTTCTAGACTTAGTCAATGTAGCCTAGCGCAAAAGCAACTTGAGCAATTAATGTGCAATTATTAAATAATTCAAATGTGCAAGCAAGGTACATCTAAAATATTATAGGCTAGTTATTAAAATGGTTCAAGACGGCTTTTGCGTTTAAATTTCATTTATCATTAAAATGGTTCCAGACGGCTTTTGTGTTTGAATTTCATTGATGCCGACATTTTAAAGCAAAGTAGAATAACAAAGTTTTAAATATAGAGCTAGACAGCTTTGTATTCACAAAAGTTATATTTGTCTTTGTCGGTAAACTTTTCATGCTTATGGATATCCTAACGATTAGAAAGACCTTTTTCAAGCCAGGGCTACAAGTACTTCTTGTCTGATCGGCGAAAGCGAGAGCGGATACAGAGAGCAGATAAACAATAGTAGACTGACTAATCATCGTTTATTTACGCTGTCTGATTACAAGTAGGCCTATTATGAAAGGATGATCACAAGTCATTGTATGAGTGAATTTGACTGTTAGGCAAACATGAAAAGCTCCCATGACGTCCTACTACTCATCTCACCAACTCATCTGGCGACTGAGTCGGCATTTAGGAGATTGACGAGAGTCTATCCCGCGCCCGTAGTCCACTGAGTTTCTGCTCTTTGTGCTTTTTGCCTAAGTGCTATCATTTATCCTACACCACCACCCCCATCAAAATTCCGCTACATTTAGGCCTATCTGAAAAATTCGGATTGTGTGGTTTAAGTCAGTGAAATATTGAATGAAATTTGATGTGCGCGTATAGACCTATCACAAGAAGAACAAGGTTTTGTAAATAGAATGAAGGGTCTAAAAATAATATTATAGTCTAGAAAGAGTTACTGTTGACTGATGCTATCTTTTGGCATTCACGCGCAGGTTATAATCGTTAGAACATAAGCATCAATTGACCTAATTCAATTGTTACCTGTTACAGACGCCAAGATTACAATAATACCTGGGTAGTAGTTTAGGTGGGTTTTAGATGCGCAGATCCATAACCCGGTGTAAAGGCTTCTAATTACCCCCTCCTAAACATTACCCCCCGGTAACTTGAAACCGGTTTCAGATTACCCCCGGAAACTAGATTTGCATCAATCATCGCATTTATTGCACTAAAAAATCAGAAAAATCATCCCGCTTCTTGTTTTTGTTTGAAGAATATCATCCGTCATCCCACTTCGTGTTTTGTTATCAATATTTTGATCCGAAAAAAATAATAGCCACGAAGCCATTTTCTCCATTGTGACTTCAGCGGCGATTAGTATTTTAGTTACAGATGAAAATATTGATAACAAACCACGAAGTGAGATGACGAATGAAAACCTTCAGACCAAAACAAGAAGCGGGATGATTTTTCCGATTTTATTAGTGCAATAAATGCGATGATTGATGCAATTTACAGTTTTCAGGGGGGGGGGCAATGTTTAGGAGGGGTTATCTGAAACCTTTACACCGGTGTAAAGGTTTCAAATTACCCCCTCCTAAACATTGCCCCCCCGGTAACTTGAAACCGGTTTCAGATTACCCCCCCGGTAATCTGAAACCGGTTTCAAATTACCCTCGGGGGTAATCTCAAACCGGTTTCATCCTACCCCCTACGGTTTCAGGTTACCCCCATATAATACATTCATCCAGCTTCTATTTCATCTCTAGAGAACCTTTATCCAGCTTCCATTTCACCTCTAAGGAACCTTCATCCAGCTTCCATTTCTCAGCCAGAGAATCTTAATCCAGCTTCCATTTTTCAAGCGTTGTTTTCGTCAACCCAGCTTCAATTTCACCTACAGAAAACCTTCATCCAGCTTCTATTTCACCTCTAGAGAAACTTCATCCAGCTTCCATTTCCCAAGCCTTGTTTTCGTCAATCCAGGTTCTATTTCACCTCTAGAGAACGTTCGTCCAGCTTCCATTTGTCAAACGTCGTTTTGGTCAATCCAGCTTCTGAGTTTTTGATGTCTAACACTTAGTTAAATGGATTGGCGAAAACAACTTTTGTGAAATGGAAGCTGGGTGAAGGTTCTCTGTAGGTGAGATAGAAGCTGGATTGACGAAAACGACGCTTGAGAAATGGAAGCTGGATGAAGGTTCTCTGTATGTAAAATAGAAGCTGGATTGACGAAAACGACGCTTGAGAAATGGAAGCTGGATGAAGGTACTCTGTATGTAAAGTAGAAGCTGGATGAATGTTCCATGTAGGTGACATGGAAGCTGGATCAAGGTTCTCTGTAGGTGAAATAGAAGCTGGATTGACGAAAACGACGCTTGAGAAATGGAGGCTGGATGAAGGTTCTCTGTATGCAAAATAGAAGCTGGATGAATGTTCTCTGTAGGTGACATGGAAGCTGGATCAAGGTTCTCTGTAGGTGAAATAGAAGCTGGATTGACGAAAACGATGCTTGAGAAATGGAAGCTGGATGAAGGCTTTCTGTAGGTGAAATAGAAGCTGGATTGACGAAAACGACGCTTGAGAAATGGAAACTGGATGAAGGTTCTCTGTAGGTGAAATAGAAGCTGGATTGACGAAAGCGACGCTTGAGAAATGGAAGCTGGATGAAGGTTCTCTGTAGGTGAAATAGAAGCTGGATTGACGAAAACGACGCTTGGGAAACGGAAGCTGGATGAAGGTTCTCTGCAGGCGAAATGAAAGCTGGATATACGGGATTCATTCGGAATTCAGAGGGGTAACCTGAAACCGGGGGTAGGATGAAACCGGTTTCAGATTACCCCTAGGGGGTAATCTGAAACCGGTTTCAAGTTACCGGGGGGTAATGTTTATGAGGGGGTAATTTGAAACCTTTACACCGGCTAACAAAGTCACTTCGATAAGTAGGTCTAGTTCGTATAGGCCTGCAGTGTTTGTTTTAAAATAACAGCAATTGAATGGAGTGGGTCTATTTTATAGCAACTCATCGTGATATCATGACGTGAGTACCAATGTGAGTAGTAGTAAACGTGAGTAGAGTAGGGAGGAGACCCGGCCGACGACCCCAATTGGGGCGTAGACTCGGAACCGACCTGGGCTGGCGAATCAAAGTCTACCGTGCCCACCTTCTCGTGGTGCGACCTGTTAGTAGCCTCTCCGTAAGGAGGGTGAACGAACGGGCATGGATGGCAAACGGGGGGAAGGCAATGGCAAACCACCCCTTATCTATTGCCAAGAAAACAGTCATGAGGTACAAAAAGAGTAAAATAACGATAGTCACCAAAGGTGAGACCCTCAGGCCTGAGGGTGACTTAATGGAGAGGATACATCACGACTGTCGCCAGAGCTCCAAGAGCTGACGGCACCAGGTGACCAGGTGACATCGTGATTCACTGATTTGGCATGTTATGATAGAAACTATAGGGTGGGCCATAAAAAATACCCCCTAAAGGTTTTTGGCAATATCTTGACCAAAAGTAAGAATTTGGAAATGAAGTTTTACAGACTTAAAGACAAACAGGGCCGGATTAACCACGGTGCTGATTGTTCTGCAGTACAGGGCCCCAAGTTTCGGTGGAGCCCCCAAATTGTAAAAGTTAAGAAAATAAAGTGAGGATTCAGGAAAGAAACAGTGCAAATTGAATTGCAATGCAGTATGCATAGCAATCATAGCCATGACTAAATATATAACCAAATAGACGTAATGTCATAGTATAAGTCGAATTTGACCTATTCACTGCTCTGACACTGTACGAGTCACTGATAACTTTTGTGAAGGAAATGCGAGAGACTTTCGATGATATAGAGAAGGCCCAGGGTAACTCACGGGCGCCGAATCTGCGAGGCCCGTGAGTGCCCAGAACCACTAGAAATGGGCCATGCGAGACCCGCCAATGCATGGGCACCACCAGAAATCAACCAGCAAGATCATGTCCTTTTTAAGAGATTATTTCTGTTGGCATTGCTTATCTATAAAAATCATTCCGTCTTTTATATATATTTTAAACTCTCAGCTTACCTTACTATTACTCCAGTTTTACCCCCATCCGGCAGTCTGAACTTCATTGGTCCTCAGCCGATCAGCGAATATGATGAAACACCGAAATTAAGCTTATTCGATAAGCTTCCGTCAATTTTTTTACGGACGAAGGCGACGATTTTAATTACATTGTTTGAATTTGTTTCTATTTATTGCACATGCTCAATAATATATATCTCACTGCGCGGGAGTCACCTCCCAGCATCAAAAGGCGGGATATTGTTTTGTCTAGCCTAACAAATCAGCCTTGACTAAATTGTCAAGACTATTTGAAAGACCATAATTATGAAAAACTATTTCCACAGTGTTAGGCCTAATATTGGCTTATTAAATAGTGGCTATTGTAGACAGAATTGCTTGATTTCTTGTGTAAAATTTGAGTCTGTTGACCTAATTAGGGTAGAGTGATCCAAGATGCCAATGCTAACGAAGATTGTGCTTTTGTGATTGT
Organism: Lumbricus terrestris; assembly: GCA_949752735.1. NCBI lineage: Eukaryota > Metazoa > Annelida > Clitellata > Crassiclitellata > Lumbricidae > Lumbricus > Lumbricus terrestris. The sequence continues at coordinate 46,311,787 of OX457042.1, forward strand.
ACATTTATTGAAGTCTTGAATCATTCATTCATTCGTTCCGAAAACTTATATAGCGCCCCTTCAAGAAATCTACGCAGAGGCGCTCCCAGTTCAGCCACGGCTAAAAAGATAGGCCTTGAGAAACTAGTAGAAAGCAGGCAAATTATTCCGAGGTATTAAGCGCACTGCAGGCGGAGCCCATTCCATGTGGACGGGCCAACAACCGAGAAGGCTCGACGCTGTCTGGTAGCAGAGCGGGTTCGAGGGATAATCAGCTCTCCTTTGACCGAAGAGCCCAAAGTTCGATGGGAAGCTATGTCAGAAACAGAGATCAGATAAGACGGATCACTACCAGTGAGGCACCGCCAGACAAGTGCTGCTATTCTGTACGAGATGCGCTGCGAGACTGGAAGCCAGTGCAAAGCATCACGCATGTAAGCAGAAATCTGGGCAGTTGAATGTCATAAGGTATGCCTTGCTTCTTAAAATTGTTAGGGACCCCGTCATTCGATCAGCACAAGGCCCCCGAAACTGTAGATCCGGGCCTGAAGACAAATCATATTTATGCATGATGGTCCGATTTCATCTAAATATTCCAAGCAGAACAAAACTTAAATTATTTTTAGTGAGACCACCCACTGTTTTTTTAACAATTCAAAAACATAACGCAAAAAAGTAACAAAAACCCGATTTATCAAGTTTTATCTCAAATAATTGTTATCAAAAAGCCATGATATACCCAGATAATCATTATTATTGTCATTTAAAATAGAAACAGGGTACCGTTGTAGCTGCACCTCACTGTGAAGTCACATAGCAAGATGACGATCAGGTTGGCAAATAAAGAATGTCAGATTAATAATTTTGCTCTGAAAGCAATTAAATTCAAATATCTAAAAAATTAAAATGGGCAAATTGTCACTAACAGACACAATCTGTATTCAGACACTTCACGAGCAAGATCCTGGATATAATATAAAGCTTCGAGCAACGCTTACTCTGATAAACAGCGAGAGCGCAAACATTAAGAGCTAAGTTGAGAGTTACAAGTTTTGCATGGATGAAAGAAAATCGACTCGATGTCAACGGTTCTGGTTTCATTGTGAAAGCCAATGGTCTCAAATCTCCGGATATGAACCCGATGGATTGATAATCAATTTTGGAGAACTACCGTATGCCGGAGAAATACCACAATCTGCAGCCAAAACAAGAGCGATAAGAGAATAATTGATTGTCGCAGTAGAGTTGGTAATTATGGGAATATTTACCTTTGGAACACATCAGCCATCAAGAACTTTACAAAGTGAATCATTGCAAGTTTGAGCACTGGTGATGGACACATTGAGCACAAGTTGGGAAGTTAGTTTGGTAACAGTTATTTGAGAGAAAACTTTAAAAAAATGGTTTTTGCTACTTTTTTGTTGCGTTACGTCTTTGAATTGTCAACAAACAGTGGATGGTCTCACTAAAAGTGATATAACTTTTGTTCTATAATTATGACTTTTTTATGAAATCTGGACAACATGTATAAATATGAATTGGCTTTAAGCTTGTAAAATTTCATTTCGTAATTCTTACCCGTGGTCAAGATATTGGCCAAAACCGTAGGCCTAAGGGGTCTTTTTATGGCCCACCGTTATATTCAAGTTGAGCCGTGTACTCTTCCATTATATCGAAAACAAGTTATTTGATATCTGACTCAGATCTCGTAGTTTAGGCCTCTCTGTATTCATTTTTGCAGCGCCTTACTGAGGTTCTGTAACTGCTTCATATTATAGAATTGTGCCTTTATTCTAGGTCGATATAATCGTTGATTCTAATAGGTTTATAGGTTTCGAAAGTGTCTCATGCCATAACCTTTTAGTTGTAAGAGGATACTTATTCTGCGTGGACGGACAAAATGTCCCAGGATAAAGAGTCCCCGGACAAAATGTCCTCGGGTAAAATATCCCCCGACAAAATGTCCAGGAACAAAATGTCCCCGGTTAAATTGTCTTCGGGCAAAAAGTCCCAGGATAAAATGTCCCCAGAAAATGGTAGGGCTACCTAGAAACCAGCGCGTAAGGTGCCTGTCAGCAAGTAGCCTACATTGGAAGAGAACTGGCTGCGATTATGGGTACGGTGAACAGCAGCTGTGCACTGAAGATGGACAGGGCCGTGACTCGGGTGGCTTCAGGCGGAGAAATGTGCTGGCGTTCATTCCGATCCGTGAACAAATATCGTCCGGGCCGTGGATGTCACATTATCACCTAGGATTACCGTGTTCCCATCCATGGGAGTCCTGGTACTTTGCAAAGATTTACTACGCTTCTTTTCAGTTGCCTACAAAATTTAATGTTTGCTTGGTTATACAATGAAGTGGTTGATTTTTTACGTTTAATGATCATAATTATTTTAATATATTTTCAAAATTTAATGCCTTTTATTACGCACTCGCTATTTTTGCTAATTTCCAATCACGCCATTTGTTTGAGCGGAACTAGCCTACATTAGATTAAAATATTTAGACAATCATAGGATCTAAATAGAAGGTTTATAGATTTAACAATACTGACAATGAATTTTTTGCACAAATAACTGCTGTCAAAATACAGAGGGAGTCGTGAAGAAACGTGCGATTTTATGTTCTTTAAAGGGACTATTTATCCAGAGACTTTTTGTCCTGGGACATCTTTATTCGGGGACTTTTTGTCCAGGAACATTTTGTCCGGGAACTTTTTGTCCGAGGACACTTTATCCGGAGACTTTTTGTCCGGGACATTTTGTCGGGGGACATTTTGTCCTCAGTAGCGGCGCTAGGGACTAGGGGGACTAAGCCCCCTAAAAAAGTCGATCCATTTTCCCCATGTAAAAATGAAATATTTGCACGATTAACCGCTTTAGCTTCCCCCCAAATAACCACAAACGTATGCACGAGGTTTGCCAGACAGTTTGGCGGATATGAAAAAGTACCATTTTCCAAGATTTCGACCAAATGACTAAAAAAGGTCGTCAGAAATTTTGGCTGCTGAAACGAGAAATTTTCTTGAGATTTTGGTCGATGACTATAAAAAAGAAAAAAAGGTCGTCAAAAATTTTGGGGACTGAAAATTCTGAACGGAAAATTTTCTCCCGCAAATTCAGCCCCCCAAAACTGAAATCCTGGCGCCGCCTGTCACGAAATAAAGTATCCCCCGTATTAATTGTATCCCCCCAAATTAAAAAGTCGAAAACCGCTTCTGCGTGTATTTTTTTGGGCAAATTAATTTTAATCTGCTTTGTTTTGAACAATGACACTAACAGGTATGTTTATTCCTACTAGATAATTTGTTTTGCCCTGTTTTCAGAGCGCTTAAAACATTTAAAACACTTAAGAACACTCAGAGTCACTAAATAAATTCTAGTTGCCTTTATCTGAGCATTGCTTAGGACACTTGAAACAATTGGAGTCACTTTAAATTTTGATTACAACTTAAATTTTTTATTATGCGCATTTTTCAAAAAAGGGGATAGAATGGTTTATCCCCCCGGATAGTATAGACCGGTTAATTCCATCCGGGGGGATAGATTAATTCATCCTCCCGGATAGCTTTCAGGGGGGATACTCCGTTTCGTGTCACCGCCACTGTTTGTCCTAGCACCCTTATTCTGAACAGGATACATCCTGGCGATTCTAACCAAACCGGGTAAACACCGCCAAAGGTGTCTTCAATCAGTCAAATATTTTTATTTTGCAACCAAAGTATACATGACAGGTTTACACATCTTGCTCATTGGTTACAAAAAGGTGAGGCCCTAAAGAGATAAAATAATGACGCTGTCTAGGGACACCAACTAATATATTGAGTTGACGATGTGAGGTGGCCATGACGAAATCTTTGCAAAATCAACATAGTGAATGACAAAAGTCAAAAGCATATTTCAAGCAACTTATGCTAGAAAAACGGAAAAGAAAACACAACAAAATATATGGAAACTGAAAATCTCAACTCTGCGGAGTCACAAGCAATTATGAAAAAAGAACAAAAGCACATCCTTACTATTGACCATTAAACACTTAGTCTTGACCGCGTTAATATAGCCCCTCTTTCGTTTACCCCTGCAATTCAGCAACAACACGAAATTCTCCTCCCATTGGACAGGGTGGAGATATGGCCTGACACTGAGGGAAAGGTAACAATTTCACTCAGTGGCTGACGTAGTAAATTTTTAAAATTGTGTGTGTTTTTTTAGAGACTATGCGAAGCAACTTGGTGGACTTGGGTGCTGGGACCAGTTTGCGAACTGTTGGACACTGATATCTGAAATGATGAGAAAAGAATGTAAATGGGAGCCACAAAATAATCTTTTCAGACAGGCTATTTTTGCTTCATTGCAGCAAAAATACTTTAGTTGCATTAAGACAAAGAAGGGCACAGCCGCACAAATCGAAGCACAATTTTTAAACTGGGTAGGCCCAATCGTAAAGATTCGTAATCGTAATTGAACATAAAGGCCGATTCAGAGCGACTCCATATTACGTGGTAAAAGTGATATCATTAACAAATAAGTTACAAATCACTACTCTAAATTCTCTAATCGGTCTGATCCCCATGCATTACGAGCTTCACGTCCTCAACGAATATCGCGCTCTGCCACCCTTTTTTGGTATCCAGACTCCGACCTTGATAATTTTTATGGCATTGATCTCTGAACACAGTGAACAGTCTTAACCTGCGTAGGACTCGTGAATAAGCAGAACCTTGCGTTTAGCTTTGAAGTTTAAAAAAATTAAAATGTGAATTTACTTATCATGATTAGGAAACGAGATAGGCCCCTAATATTCATTCTCATGAATAGAAAACGAGATATTCAGGCAACGATGGCTTAGCTGGTTTACGGAGGTCAGATATAATTACATAAATAATTTAACATAGATTGTAGATTATGTGTGGGCAATGATAGAGAACTTATCCATTTTAAATCTAACAAACTACAGATGGCTCAAAACGATCAGAGCATGGTGTCAGGCCCACATGCTCTCATTTATCATCAAATAAATAGCCAGTACGAATATCCAGATTTGACTGAATCCCTAAACTACCAGTAGTGTGTATATCTATAATATGCGGGTTTGGTTACATGAAGCTGAGGGCCACTGAGTTATCTGCAAAACCGGATATAAGTTTTGGGCAGCTCTGGTTTGTATTCACTAACACATTTCGTGTCTATACTATCGGCATGTACATTATGCAACTTCGATTATTATATAGGATAAGGAAGTTAATCTCAATGCACTCAAGAATCCTGTTTTCTGAACATTTACTCCGCATGATTCTGAACATCAACTTCAGGGCACTCTACTTAAGAGAGGCTTCAATCTATTATTCAGGGACTGGATCAGCGTAAATCCGAGTATTTTCTGCTGTTGGATAATCGGACGTTTCATAAAGAAGTAATTGCAGAGATGTGTTGTACATGTAATGTAGCTATGTAAGAAATCGCTATTAGCACGAAACAAGTGCTCACACTTATACGATAATTCTACACACAGTACCGGAGTGAAAGCACAAAGGCACCATAATTATTTGAATTGTGTGACTGATGCAGTTTTATACACATATTTTGAAAAAAAGATAGGCTATAACCTATTTCGATTGTTATTTCTGTAACAATTAGCCTAATTAGGCTAGGTAACTCTGATCTAAGTAGACCTAACTGGAGCATTACTCACTACAGAAAACGGAGCCAGGTCAGATCTTGAGAGAAACATAAATGCTTGCGCTGTCCCAACTTTTATTTATTGTTCTTCACAGGGCACTTCTTAAGAAATTTTTAGAACTGCACAGACCATTTCTTTGCCTTCCCATCCTGCATGGTAAATTACTCCGATTCGCAGGCCAATGACCTTTTTTACTAGTTTTTACTGCACAGAATTGCTTCTACAACTGCACAGATCCATTTAGGACTGCACATTTTGTGTACAACTGCACGCTGAAAAAAACTCCTGGTTCTTTAATGAACGAATGATGAAGGATTTTTTATGAAGTAGTAGGCCTACATGAAAGTGTGGTAGTTAAACGCATGCCACCTTCTCTTAAGTTGAAACTATGTTGGTGCTTTGCGGGTAGTATTGGTCAAGGCAATGATTACAATTATGGATGACTGGATGCACTTAAGGAATTTAGATTCAATTATCTCACAAATCTTCCCCAAAGACACAGTGCGTCGTGAAACAGATGGATTTCCACCTCCTGAATACGCTCCTACCGATTGCCGTCTCTCCAGCCTCGACCTCGTCTTTGAGTTCGAGCTACGTCGCCTCATTCTCTCCTCTCCGCCAAAGTACTCTGAATTGGATACTGTGCCACCGTTCCTCATACAGGAATCCATCTTTCTTCCATTCCTGACTCTCATGTGTAATGCCTCACTTCGTGACGGCATTCTACCGGCATCCCAGAAACGGTCGATCATCACGCCGATCCTGAAACAGCCGGGACTTGACCCTCTTCTGCCGTCTAGCTATAGGCCTATTGCTAATGTTACTTTTATATCTAAAATTGTTGAAAAGCTTGTTGCTATTCAGATTTTTAGGTACTTGGACTCGAATATGCTCCTCCCACCATACCAATCTGGGTTTCGCAAGGGACATTCCACTGAGACCCTTCTTCTTCATCTTCTTTCTGATGTTTACAATGCGATTGACAAATCGCAGGTAACTCTTCTGCTCCCTACGACGTGAGTGCTGCTTTCGACACTGTCGATCATGATATTCTGATTCATCGGCTTTCTACTTCTTTTGGCATCTCTGCTCTGCCCCTTGACTGGCTCACATCTTATCTAGCAGACCGCTTCTCTTCCACTGTCTTTCACTCCACCCGTTCCCCTTGGATCCCCGTTCCAGTGGGCCTTCCGCAGGGTTCTGTTCTAGGGCCCTTGCTCTATATCCTTTTCACTGCAGACATTGGCTCTTTGCTCGCTTCTTGCTCATTGCGAAGCCAATCTTACGCTGATGATGTACAATCATATGCCCATTGCTTTGCTGTGGACGCAACCAAAACTGTCCGCCTTATGGTCTGCGCTTCTGATACCCTTACCTCTTGGCCTTCGTCAAATCGACTGCGACTCAACTCTTTGAAGACACAGTTCATATGGCTGGGAACTCGCCAGCAGCTGGCCAAGATTGACTTGGCTGCTCTCGCACAAGAGTTTCCCCTTGTAACCTTCTCTACCTCTGTTCGAGACCTTGGGGTCATCTTGGACCAAGAACTCTCCTTCTCTAAGCACATCTCTTCCCTGTCGCGTGCCTGCTATTACCAAATTCGACAGCTGCGCGTCGTTGCTCGCTCTCTCCCATTCACTGCATCTTCTACTCTTGTCCATACCTTTGTTTGCAGCCGCTTAGATTACTGCTCCTCTCTTTATGTTGGCCTCCCACAGGTCCGTCTGAACTCCTTGGTTAGGGTCTTTCGATCTGCAGCACGCTTGGTTGGTGGCATTTCCCGGTTTGCTCACGTTTCTGCTTTCATGAGGGACGACCTCCACTGGCTCCCACTGCAGCAACGCATTGATTATAGAGCTTCGTCTATAGCTTGGCGCTGCATTCTGTCTCAAGCTCCATCCTACCTATGTGAGCTTTTTTACTCCAGTCTCGGTTTCTCTGGGCCGTCGTTCGCTGCGGTCAGCTGCCCGCGGTGACTTTCTTGTCCCTTTTTGTCGTACCGCTACTATGCAGCGAAGAGCATTTTCCGTGGTGGGTCCAGCTATCTGGAATGGCCTCCCTGCGGCTCTCCTTTCGCTTCCCCGTGACTCTGCTGGCTCTTTCTACCGTCTTCTCAAGACCTTTCTCTTTGACCAGGTCTGGGTTGGGAGCGCCTCTGAGTAGAGATCTTGAAAGAGCGCTATATAAATTCATGTGATTGATTGAAAATCAAACTCACTCGGCAGGTTGCTACATGTACGTTCAGCTCTGCGTACAAACCATAGTTGTAAAAAACGTTTTTTCTTCTTTTTTCTTCCTTCCCAAAAAACGTCGTTGTTTTCATTTTTTTATTTTTTGGGTCGCCTTTTATTTATTTTGTGTAACTTTATTTATTTATTTACTGTCTTGTATTATTTTCCTTAATTTCTTTCTGATATTCCTTACATTTTCACCGTATTGTCAAGGATTCAGCTAATCTAACTGATTTCATTATTTAATTGCTTTAGCGTCATCATTTTAGAAATAGGCCTACATGTTGTAGGTCACTACAGGAAGTGAAATTTATAAGAGTTATTTTGATATACTGTAAACATCTTAGGCATAGACTACTTAGGAAACAATTTTATGTAGCCTACTAGCCTAAGCCTATATGTAATTTAGTACACATTTAAAGTCTTTACTTCTGATTAGATTTTAATTGTATCATGTTGTCAGCATGATCTTATGTGAACCTATGTCCACAATTTATATTTGAATGAATTTGAATAGACTACCTTTAATTTTTCTCAATTTCTTTCTAAGCCAAAGTTATAAGAAAAATAATTAAATGTTGTAGATTAGAGTTACATTTGGTCTACTAATAAAGTTATTTGGCGATTAGGATAAAATTGCATAGAGAAGGTTTTTAAGCTTAGGCCTAAAATGCAGGTGAAGATTTTATACAAAGTCAAATTATTTTTTGTTTCGGTTTTTTTAATTTTTTTTAATTTTTTTCCCATAAAGCGAGGTTTTTTCGTTTTTATTCCGTTTCTATCGTTTTTTACATCTCCACCCAGCACACACCTCGGCCCGCAGGTGGGGTGAAAGGATGAGGTGGGCGACGGGGGAGAAAATTTTCCTGAAAACTCAAATTTCACGTTTGGCGTACCGGTGGAGGTTGGAGTGTGGTGGGGTGGCGTGGGTGGGGAGTGGGTGGAGTTGGAAAGGAATTTTTCAGAAAACCCAAATTTTACGGGTGGCGTACCGGTGGAGGTCGGAGTGCGGTGGGATGTTGGGAGGTTAGGTGAGGGTGGTGGGGTGGGGTGAGGTAAATGGGTGGGGAGTGATGGGTGGGGGTGATGGGGTGGGGGTGGTGGGGAAATCTTCCCGTGAACCCAAATTTCACGGGTGGCGTACCGGTGGAGGTCGGAGTGTGGTGTGGTGTCGTGGGGGTGGGGGTGGGGTGAGGTTTGGGGGTGGTACGTGGCGAGGTTTTTGTGGCCTTGAGCTCGTCGAATCCTAAATTTCCCGGGCAGCGCCGGGTACCCCAGCTAGTAAAAAATAAGTCTACCTTTGACAGGCAATAATGTATGTATGTGCACTTGATATAGCACCCCTTCAAGCACCCTACTCAGAGGCGCTCCCGACTGCAGCGCGGACACTGCATCGGAGTTTCACGCCGAAGCGCTGAGCAATTGTTGGTGAAGGACTTGCCCAAGGTCCCTACGCCGCGACTTGAGGTGGATTCGAACCTGCAACCATCCGGCTGCAAGGCCACGAAATACCCACTACACCATCGCGCTCCATAATATTTCGAATAATATCCTCTGTCCGTGAGTATGGACTGAGAGCATGGGCCAATTTTGGTTTCCGTTCTTGGGGTGATAAAAAATAACTTTATCTTTTTGGGGGCGGAGACTTGGTCCAGAACGAGAGGCGCCGACAATATTTTTTTATCATTCGGTGTCAAATATCCAGAAAAATATTCCTTTTACAGGCCCTAAAAATTGACGACCATTTTAGTCGTTCGATTGAAATTTTGTGAAAAGCAGCCATTAAAAACATAAATCTGGACCATCTTGGGAGCTAAACCCGTGAATAGATAGGCCTACCATTTTCACGGTAAACAAGCTGAATCTGGGCCTTTTGGGGGACTTATTACCCATTAGCCCCTGATAAACTCCGCCGGTTATTGAGAGGAAGAGAGCATATGTTATAGGCTCTATAATAATATAATTCCTCCACCTATCCAACAGAGCAACAAATTTTAAAATGTGTTTGGGAGAACAAAATGCCTAAAGTAGGCTATTGTACAATTTTGAACGACAAAACATGTAGGCCTGTCGTGATCCAAACGATAGTTAAGCTTATACATAATATGATAAATTATGATCTAAAAATATTTAATTTAGCTTCTTTTGAAATATCGCGTTCCTTTCAGCCAGAAAACTAGGCTACATCATGAAGTTTTCTACGCGTTTGACAACGTTAAACATAGGTGTAGTATATGTTACTCCACCACACCTATCAACTACCTTGGACACCTTGTTGAATTCTGGGACAGTCGTCTTCCTGTTTCCGTTGTGTACAATTAGACTTAAAATAAAACTAATTATTAAAGTCATTTGTGCCTAGTATATTACATTGGCGACGAGGATGTCTTATACTTACGGTAAAATAGAAAGTTTTGATGAAGAAACGGACGACTGGAATGAATATATTGAACGCATGGAACAGTATTTCTGTGCCAATGATCTCGTTGACGCGGATAAGCAACGGGCTGTGCTTCTCAGTGTTTGTGGCGGTAAGACTTATAAATTGATCCGAAATTTGGTGGCGCCAGCGAAACCCACGGAAAAGACTTTTGAAGAACTTAAACAGTGTGTACAACAACATTTGATGGCAAAACCGTCGGTTATTGTACAGAGGTTTAAATTTAATTCAAGGAACAGACAACCGCACGAGAGCATATCGGCTTATGCGGCAGAACTGAGAAGATTGTCGGAATTTTGTGAGTATGGAACTACATTGGACGAAATGTTACGGGATCGGTTAGTCTGTGGAGTGCGAGACGAAACGACCCAAAAGCGATTATTGGCAGAATCGGAATTAACATTCAAGCGAGCTTTTGAAGTGTCACAGTCATTGGAGCTTGCTACAAAAAATGTGGTGGTATTACAGACGGATGAAACAAAGGCGACTGTGGGGTTTTTGCAACCCAAAACTGACCCAATTCATCGTCTTCAACCTCTGACACAGAGACCAGTGAAGGACAGGAAAAATCACACTGCAATTGGACAGCCGTTAAACAAAACAAGTATGCCAAATTTGACATATGACTGTTCTCGGTGTGGGGGAAGACATGTACCTAGCTTGGTTCCATTCAGACAGGCCGAATGTTATGCATGCAGGAAAAAGGGTCATACAGCGGTCAAATGCTTCACCAAGAACCAAAAGTCCATGCCCATTTGACACAAAAAAACCATCAGTTAGAAGAGGAGGAAAATTCTGATGAGGGGGAAGCAGATGTTTATACGGTTCAAACAGTAAGAACAAATCGGGTTCAGCCAGGATGCGTAAATGTATGGCTGAACAACAAGCAGGTTTCAATGGAGGTGGACACGGGGGCCGCAGTCACAGTGTTGAGTGAAAAAACCTTCAACCAGATCAACAAAGGCAGACACCGTTTGAAATTAATGAAAACCAAGTCAAGTTTGCGTACATACACTGGAGAGCAACTGTCAGTTCTGGGTGAAGTTGCACTTAAAGTACAGTATGATAAACAAAAAGCTGACTTAGTGGCACTTGTGGTACCTGGGAAAGGACCAGACTTAATGGGACGTACGTGGTTGAAGGAAATTCGTTTATCTGGGGGCAGATACTCCGGTTAGAAAAGACCGGTGTACCAGAGCCGTTAGCAGAGTTACTGCAACAATTTGCGGATGTATTTAAAGAGGAACTAGGTACGATGAAAGGGTTCAAGGCCAAAATCTACATTGATCCAGAGGCAACTCCGGTTTTTTGTAAACCAAGACCAGTGCCATACGCAATGAAAGAAAAGATTGATAAAGAATTGGAGAGGTTGGAGAAAGAAGGAACAGTGACTCAAGCAATGTTTTCTGAATGGGCTGCTCCAATCGTGCCTATTGTCAAACCGGATGGATCGCTTCGAATTTGTGGAGATTACAAGATGACTGTTAACAAAGTTTCTAAGTTGGATAATTATCCGATTCCTAAAACAGAGGATCTACTGGCAGTCATGAAAGGCGGAGTGAGCTTCACAAAACTGTATATAAGCCAAGCATACCAGCAATTGCTACTAGACGAGAGAAGCAGAGAGTATGTTACAATCAATACGCACAGAGGTCTATATCGTTACAATAGACTTCCATATGGAGTGTCGTCTGCCCCAGGAATTTTTCAAAGGATGTTGGAAAGTCTTCTTCGAGGCATTCCAAAAGTCGTCGTTCGTCTGGATGACATTCTTATATCAGGATGTACTGAGGAGGATCATCTGAAAAATCTGACAGAAGTGTTGGAACGTTTGGAGAATGCGGGATTGCGATTGAACAAGAAGAAATGTTCATTTTTTCAACCAGAGGTGGTCTACTGTGGCAATGTAGTGAGCAGCGAGGGCACCAGACCATTACAAAGCAATGTGGAGGCTATACTAAATGCCAGATCGCCATTGCCAGTCACGGAACTGAAAAGTTATCTGGGAATGTTGAATTATTACCATCGTTATTTGCCGTGTCTGTCGACCAGTCTAGCCCCACTACATGATTTATTGAAAAAAGGAATGGCTTGGACATGGCGAGCGGCACAGGAAAATGCTTTTCAGCACTCCAAAAAGTTGTTAACATCGACTGACCTTTTGGTACACTACGATGATAACAAAGATACTGTTTTGGCCTGTGATGCTTCACCATATGGAATCGGTGCAGTAATTTCTCATCGAGAAGGGGATGGAACAGAACGCCCTATTGCATATGCATCGCGCACATTATCAGGAGCTGAAAGAAATTACTCACAACTGGAGAAAGAGAGTTTGGCTATTATATTTGGAGTGAGAAAATGTCATCAGTATCTCTGGGGATCCAAATTTACAATTCAGACCGATCATAAACCCTTATTAGGATTACTGGGAGAAGACAAAGGAATACCTCAGATGGCAGCTTCTCGTATTCAGCGGTGGGCTATCATACTTGCAGCATATGAATATAAACTGGAGTACAGACCTGGAATTGATCTAGCTCATGCAGATGGATTGAGCCGTTTGCCTATTTCTAAGTCAACCAAGAGTGAACCAGCAGATGAACAAAAATTCCAGTATTTCATCTGGATTTGCCTCCCGTTAGAGCATCAGAGATACAACGATGGACATCCAAGGATCCGGTGTTGATGCAAGTGTTAAAGAGCGTACAGTATGGAGAGTGGCCCCAAGATGGACAAGGAACATCAGCAATTGATTAATATATTAAACGGAAGTTAGAGTTATGGGTTCAAGAAGGTTGTTTGCTGTGGGGACATCGAGTGGTGGTGCCCAAAGAAGGTCACCGGAAGGTGCTGAATGAATTACATGAAACACATCCGGGCATCTGTCGAATGAAGGCTCTGGCACGAAGCTATGTCTGGTGGCCGGGTCTGGACGCTGATATCGAATCTATAGTGCGTAGTTGTGACGTGTGTCAACGTCAACGGAATACTCCTCCAGAGGCACCACTACATCAATGGGAGCATCCACGACGACCATGGTCTCGGATTCATGTGGATTATGGTGGACCATTCTTAAACAGAATGTTTTTGGTGGTCAGTGATGCATATTCAAAATGGTTGGAAGTTTGTCCTTTAAATGGCTCCACGGCTAAAATGACAATTGAAACCATGATGAAAATCTTTGCAACACATGGACTTCCAGAACAATGTGTCACAGATAATGGCCCTTGCTTCAGTAGTGGGGAGTTTCGAGATTTTATGGAGAGTAACGGCATTAAACACATTCGAGTGGCTCCATATCATCCGGCTTCAAATGGGCAGGCTGAGAATGCCGTTCAAATTTTCAAAAAGGGCATGAAAAAAATTACTGAAGGCACTGTGGAAGCAAGAGTAGCCAAATTTTTATTTCATTATCGCAAAACACCCCACACCACTACAGGAATTTCTCCAGCAGAATTACTCATGGGAAGAAAGTTGTATTCACGGTTGGACCTTCTGTTTCCACAGGTACACACACGAGTAAGTGAAAAACAATTTGATGCAAAACAAAGACATGATCAGCATGCACAAGATCGTAATTTCAAGGCTGGAGATACCGTGTGGGCAAATTCATTTGGCCACGGCTCTAGCTGGAGGAAGGCCACACTTATCCGACCGACTGGGCCAGTGTCGTGGGATATCAAATGGCAGGATGGCAGCCAGGCCAAAGGACATCAGGACCACTTGCGTCACCGAAATGGAGCGGATGAAAAAAAATATCACTGTTGGAAATGCAGTATCAGAGGATATTCAGACAAGAACAAGCGAGCAGAGGGTTACTGTGGAGGAACAAGTATCAGAGCATGGTCCCAATAATACCAAGGAGTCACACAACAAAACCGCTTATGCTGAAACACTGAAACAGACTATGTCACCAGTTCAATCTGAGGTTGTGCCATCAGTTGTGGGCACGTCACTTGAGGCCGAGCATCTACAAAGGGAGGAGAGAAGGCCGGAAATCACACAACCGGATGAGACATTGGTTGCAACTCGACCAAAACGTTTATTAAAGAAACCAGAATATTTGAAGGACTTTGTACACTGTACAGGATGTTGCTGTGGCTCAGACAGTTTAGAAGGAATATTATTTACAGCAGTTTAAATAGCATTTTACAGAATGCTAATTTCTGTTTAAAGAGCATTTTACAGAATGCCAATTTCTGTTTAAAGAGCATTTCACAGTATGCTAATTTCTGTTTCAGCCGAGGAGATGGAACATTATCTTTAAACAGTAACAGTTTCAGATTATAGTTTAAGAGTTTCAGAGGCGACATTATCTTAGGAGGGAGGGATGTAGTATATGTTACTCCACCACACCTATCAACTACCTTGGACACCTTGTTGAATTCTGGGACAGTCGTCTTCCTGTTTCCGTTGTGTGCAATTAGACTTAAAATAAAACTAATTATTAAAGTCATTTGTGCCTAGTATATTACAATAGGCTAGTTAAAATTATCGAAGATCAGCATTCCCAAGTACTTGCTCTATGAAAAATGCCACAATTAAAAACTATTGACTCATTATTATACTAACCTAGTTAGCTACACCGGTAAGCGAGAGCGGCATACGTCTGTTGGTTGCAACGGACTGCGGTTCAAGCCCAGGGTTGGGAGTTGACATTCAGAGATTTAGATATCTCGGGCTAGCACGTGTGGGACGCAGGGGTGCAAGCTGCTGCGGTGCGACCATGGGCAAGTTGCTTACCCATCATTGTCTGTGGGGAAGGCAACGGGAAACCACCTCACTCATCTAATCCCAGGGGCGTAAAGCCAATGAACCTGCCTACGGGCAGAGAACCATCATCATCATCACCATATTATAGGTCTACTGTAGACAGATTTTATACGGGAATGTCTTTTCGATATTATAGGTTACTAGCGTTTTTGCCTCGCTCATGTTTTTTCTCGGTCGGTTGGTTTTTATAATTAAATAATTATAGTCGAAGAGTAGTCTATGTTTTAACGCTCCGTCAGAATGATGGCAAAGTAACACATCGAAGGCTGGAATGAGCGTAATTTACCTGTGCATTTGGTCTCAAATTACGCTCATTCCAGCCGTCGATGCTCAACGGGATGATGCCCCAAATAAATTGTGTAGCTAATCTTATATTTCAGCCTCTTCGTTTCTCCTCGCATTGTGATTTTGGTTCTTCAAACAGACTTAATCTACTAATTCATCGTAATGGAACAGCTATTTCTTAGGCATGGTCCTTTATCTCAATTGGTCGCTCTCTTTGGAATGCGCTTTCTCCATATGCTGAGTCTCAAATTTTAGCGGTAAACTCACCTTCACTCTTACTTTTCCCATAACCTATCCCTCTATACTAGTGGACTTGCGCACTAGGAGCGTCTCTTTTGGGTGCACAGTATTAGAGGCGCTTTATTACTGTTTAATATTAAAGCAATGTAATACAATAACCAACCCGAAGAAGTTGGTCAACAGTCAGAAAATAATTCGGTTATCTTTTAGCCTTCAGCCCGCATGGTTTAGAACATTAGCCTTAGTTATTTAATGCTCTAGGCTACTTGAGTAGTCCAAAGTTATTGCACACGAAACTCAATAGCAAATTTTAGCATTCAGGAAGTTCTGAAAGGGTGTAAGACTATCAATCATCTCCTAGCTTTCAGTCTGTAGGCCTACATTTCAGCCCTCGTGCTTTCAGTAACTGGAGTCGGTTATAAAAATTACCAGCGATCATGTATTAAGGACGTTCCTACACCAGTGAATAGGGAAGAATTTCTGCTGCTGTTGGACAATAATAATGTTGTGAGCTTCTCTCTTGCAGACGTAGCTGAAAATAAATTATATTGTAGCTTCGTCTGAATTGTCAGCTTGTGATGTGGTACAAGTAGGCCTATTTTTTTGATATTTTGACAAATGATACGGGTTTCAATGCGTTGCATGATGATTGCTTAAACGTCGGGAAATAGTGAATACAAAAACGGCAAACGTTCGACTTTCTCATTTTGGAATTAAGACTAGCACGTCAACAATATTAGGTCTACCTGAAGTTAGATGTGCCTTGCCCTCAACCTTCCTCGACACGAGGGTTGGTCGCATACACAGGTAGGTAGATAGATAGGCCTGTAGTTAGGCCAAAACGTTGGGCAAAGCTAGAGTCACATGTTTGACTCAAGATTGCCGCCGAGATCTCATCGAGATCAAGGACCATCTCTAAGCCTATGTGTCCTGCTGAAATAGACTGCGCTTGATCTCAGGTTGTAACAACTGCAGTCTAGTCGCTGCGCATAACCGTTATTTCTGCGGCTGATGTCACGTGTCTAGGACGCAGCTGTCATTTCCTGATGAGAGCTCAAAATACTAGAGTAGGCTTACTACTCATATACGGGTACTATGATATTGACACCCTAGTACAAATTGAATAGTCTTCTTCAGCAGTCGAATATAATAGTGTGATGATTCAACTAGAGCAGCAGATATGAAGTTTTAAATCTCTGTCTTCATTTCTTTCAGATTGCACTGCACAAGTGTTAGAAACGTCAACGACCAAACTCCGAGAATGTTTTCAATGCTACTGATAATTTTTATCGGAATATTTTTCGGAAAGGCCAACTCCAACAACGGTAGAGCATTTCACGATAATATCACATTCGCACGCATGTATTGTATTGTATTATATCAATACATTTATTAAGCACCTCTTACAGTTCACGCCATTGAGGGGCGCTCCCAGTGCAAAAGACTGTCCGTGTTTATGCAAGTATGCCTATAAGTATAGCCTCACCACTCAACTGAAACAGCTCTTTATTTTCTTCTATGTCACATTTATTCTGCTATGAATAAATCCCATAATATTATTAGCAGTTTTATTAGCACATCTATTAGCACTTTGTGATGCATCTTCGGCATTTAATAATTATGGTAGACTATAATATTCTATAACGTCGCCTTGAAACGTTCTTTGGTCTTAGTGGCCTTACTCTTCTTTTGTTTCACTCTTCTCTTACTGGTCGCAGCAAACTGGCTATTGTAGGTGACTCTAGCACCTCGTAGGTTCCTGTGAAATTTGGAGTTCCTTAAGAATCCGTGCTGGGTCTACCTCTTTCTATGCAACAGATGTTCCTCTTCTCTTTGCTAGACACTCGGCCTCTGGTCAACTGTATGGGTGAAGCACGGTGGCCCATTGGTTAGAGCGATTAGCCTGTAACGCGGTGATAACGAGTTCAATCCTCCTCCGAGGAGTTAACTGTGTAGGGACCTTGAGCAAGCCATGCTGCTGAATTGGAGGACAATGTAGAGAGCAGATCAATAGTCATTAGTCAATGCGAGTTATAACGAATGAATGCACTAAGATAAGAGTAGCGGCAGACGTAAGAGAAAGGATGACAGTGCAAAACTGGGGCAACCGATAATAGCAGTCCCGAGCAGGGCGACGAAGTTGAGGATCAAAAGTAAGTTCTTGAACAAGCTGGACACCTAGGACATGTACCTATTCAGGTACTCTATTCGTTCAGGAATTTTGAGCCAGTGGAGTGATTTGAGGACAGGAATAACGTGGAGTTTGGGGTTTTTGGTGAAAGAACTGGCGAAGGCATTCTGAATTGTCTGGAGGCGGTTTATTTTGGTGTTGTCTGTGTTGAGGAAAAGCGCGTTGCAATAATCCAAATTGGCATAAACTATGGGTGTGGCTATTGTAGATGTGGTTTAGAGTCGAGCATACGGCGGTTTCTGTGATGGACGCTGGTAAGCATGAAGCAAGAGTGGAAGAGATGGGCTAGGCTATGTGCTCGGAAAAACAAAGGTTCTGGGCAAAAATGAAACCTATATGTAGGTTGCGGAATGCGGAGAGTAGAATTTGCAGTGAATGTGTGCATGGATGCAGAGTCAATGCTGATGGAAATAGAGGAATTGGGAATTTTCTTGAGTTGTTCTCGGAGGCCTCTGTCGTGACGTTACCATCAATAGGCTTGAGCTATAATTATGATTGGCGCCGTTTAAGGCTGCCAGAATTGTCTTGTATCTGTTTTTTTTGTGTCATTTTTTATTTTTGCTTGTAAACCAGAGTGCGTTTTGCAGCCGTTACTTTAAAGAATATAGGCCTACTTACTTATTATTACTAAGCTTTATTATTAATTCTGTGTATAATTTTATATCTCTGACCTGTAACTTGGTGCGGTATGTCACCCTGATTGTCTTTGAAATTAAACGCATATACTATTATTGTGAATTCAGCTTTTAGAGAGGTCAGGCTCACTTGAGGTCATTGGGAGGTGATTTGGGTGACCGCGCATCGAAGATTGACTATAAAGTCAAAGAAACTGCTTGGAGAGATGAATAATTGAGTGTAATCAGCATTTAGATGATGGTCGACTGTTGATGCTTTATGTGTGAGCTGAGTGGAGTGGCGTAGATGATGAAGAAGAGGACCCGCGAGGACAGAACCTTGAGGAAAACAACACTTGTGAAAGAGCATAATAATTATGCTCTTTCACATTTTTAGGTGTTTTGGTTGAGAAATTATGAACAAACACAAGAGAAGCAGAGGAAGACCAAAAAGACATGGATGAAGAACGTGATGGAGGACCTAGAAACGCAGGACCTGGACACACGAAGAGCGGGGGATAAGACCAGAGAAAGAGCAACTTGGAAACGTCTTGTAAGGGCCTCGTCGTCAGCATGCACTTGACGGAGGAGAAATTGATTGAGAAAAACGTGAAGAGAGATAGGACTAGATCTTGTGTATCTAGGCCTGCACAGTAGGGTGGTCGTATCTGTAATGGCAAATTTTCAACTTCACTTTAATTCTTTCTCCAACCCACCAATTGGTGCCACTTGGTAAAAGACTGATGTAGCCCAAAAATTATCCCGATTGAAAATTATTTAGAACTAGCACAACGTGTTTGAAGTTTTGCATTATACGAAATATCATCGTCTTTTTGAGTATAAGGATAATTTAGTCACATTTTTGGACCTATGACTAGTTTTAACAGAAAAACTACATTCGCTTACTCAAGTTCAACTGACAAGTAGGCTAAGTATGCCTGACTTCTACAATGATGATAATGGTTTATTATATATTTTTATGAACAATTGACCATCCCAATAGTATTTGACGCCTGAGCTCCTGAGATCGATGACCATAAACCTATAAGTACTAGTAAGCCAACACATTGCTATGTTCTTTTGATAGGCCTGATTTCTATCTACAGCAATCCTTTGTTACACTAGAGGCTCTTTATTACATGCTTAACTTTAACACAAATTCTGATATAACACGGACAAGCACCTCAATAATAGTTGAACTAGAGAAAAAACTGATGCTATTTTCGTTTATTGTGGCAATCAGAGCAGAGTGACACAGAGCATCACATATAAAATTTATCAAGAGTTGCTGTAAAACATTAATTAAAATAGATGTTGAAATTATTGAGATCATAATTTGTATAGATCTACGAAATTATTTATTACCACATGGGAGTCAAAGAGCAGTTTTTAAACAACTTCTAAAGAGAGCATCATAATCGAGTGACTTGTGAAACCTACTCACATTGTTGTCTATTTCATAATATAGAATGCTATCGTAAAGTAACTACCAATAATAAATTAGTATGAAAGGCGATGGTGTCAAACACATAAGCTATGAGCAACTCAAAATCTCTACATTATGCTCAGCAATAAATTCAGCTGAAATAACAGTGGCCACTAGGACATCTCAGGCGACCAACCAATCCAAGAGAATTATAGGTATCGGTATAGCACCCTCAGGACAACACCCATTGCTACACTCTTGGTGGCAGATGAACGCCTTCTTTAGGCAACATGCCAGAGATTTCACCTTGAGGGAAGTGTATTGTGAAAACTACACCATAGCTCAAACCCATGAAAAGACCAAATGCAATTTGAATTGTGAGATAGGGTAATAATGACTCAGGTTGAAAACATATTAGCCTAAATCTGAGATAAAAATTCGCATCTAAAATGGGTTTCTACTTTTCAATATTACACCATTTCCTTGTGACCAATAACCCCACGAACAATGACAGTAGAAAAAGAAATATTTCTGAGAAATCAGACCTCATTAAGAATATTGGTGATTTTGCAGAATAAATTAATTACGTAGGACACAGATGAAACCACAAAACTTGAATATTCATCCCTATTATATACCATTACTGTAAGATTACAGTCTAAGAAAAATAAGCTTTTATTATCAATCAAGACAACAAGGTAAAACAGGTAGTATTTGTAAAGATATAAGATATGATAGATGTTATCTGTGATGTGGTGAGTTATACAGGTTTTCTTGCCTTTGAGGAATTGCTCTCGAAGTGGCGCTATATAAATGGATGATCATGAATACGATAACAGTATCATCATTATGTTTAAGTATGGACCAACTACAAGTACATGTATATGAATTGATTCCTGGTTTGAAGATTCCTGGTCGATTACAACCATATAGCTACTTTTGAGCATTAGAAGACTTGCTATCATAAGGGTAAAACTTTGATGGCGTTGTGCTAGTCCTAAATATTAATATTTTCTCTTACAACGTGTTGTGTGATGTTTCTGAGGAGAATGGAACCAAACAGCGCCTTGGAGAACATTCAATTCCAACTTTCATTTTTAACGACCACCCTACTGCACAGTGCAGCACGAATGACCGTAGCAAGCAAACATGGCACACTGCAATTAATCGCTTGCAGGGGCGCTATAGCAATCAAGTAATTAATTAAGGTAGATATTTCTGCTAGCTAGGCTAGTCTAGTAGTTAGCGTGGTAGACTATCAAGAGACAGTTCAGGGATTCAAATCCTCGCCATGGCAGAAATTTGTGTCGAGTTGACTTTTGTCTGATCCGCTTGTGCCCCAATAACCTACTCAGCTATAATGAGAACACTGTCGGTGGGAAATTGAGACGGTGACGAAGAAGACTGGCCTTTCGTCCTAATGTACAGTGGCTAAAGAAAGTGAAGTCGCTTACACTTCATACGGTTTCAGGGCTAGCCAAAGGTACCATTCTTCATCCTCGTCGTCTTCTTCTTCTTCTTCTTCCTCTTCTTCTTCTTCTTCTTCTTCTTCTTCTTCTTCTTCTTCTTCTTCTTCTTCTTCTACTACTACTACTACTACTACTACTACTACTACTACTACTACTACTACTACTACTACTACTACTACTACTACTACTACTACTACTACTACTACTACTACAACGTTTGCTGCTGCTACGACTACTACTACTGCTTCTTTTCTATATAGTCTGTGTACCAATAACGAGACTGTCATAAGTCAGAACGTCACGTGCTGCAAGTTGAACCGTATTTTTATATTTCTACTTAGGTCGAGGCTTACTGAATCAAAACTTTGTAATAAAACAGTTAAGCACATCATTTCAACCTAGTTGCATCAACTTACACCAAAGTGAGATTTCTACTCAGCGGACTCAAGCTGTTAACGCCTTAGAATCCTGTATGCATTTGCACCTTTGATTTGTCCGTGGACCGTGTGCATAAGGATTCACAATTAAATAACTATGCAACACGTTGCAATATTTAACTTTCTTCTCGTGTGCCTTGTTCAGTCTGTAGCTACAGTACCTTCTCTGGATCTACTGGAACAATTTCATCCCCAAATTATCCGAATGAATACGGCAATTCTGTCAATTGCTACAGTTTCATATCTGTCCCGTCTGGAGAAACAGTCGTCATTACGTTTCTTGCATTCAATACCGAGTCAACCCATGATTACGTAACGGTATGTATAGAGCAACTAGTTTCTAATACAAAATTATGTCACATGATGAATACTAGACAGCAAACTGTTACGTGTTACAGACTAAACCAATCCTACAGCAGAATGCTATGACTGTTAAGTATTTTACCATCGACATCTCTTCACTTTTGTTTATGCAAATTTGATCTAATCTAATCTAATAAAGCATTTGTAAAGCGCTTCTCGCAGCAGAGCTATTCAGAAGCGCTCTCAGCGTGACAGGCCCATGAAATGAAAAAAGAAAAGTCTTCAAGCAGCAAAAAGTTGCAGGTGAATTTCCTACAAGAATCCTGCCACGAATTTCAGAAGGAAGGTGATTCCAAATTAAAGGACCAACAATAGCAAAAGCTCGATGCTGGGTTAATGAGGTTCGTGGTCTGGGTACAAATAGATCAAAACGGTCAGCAGAACGAAGAAGGCATGAAGATCTTGCAGAAAGAGGTGACATTAAGTCGCACAGGTATTTAGGTGCTAAGTCCTGCAAGGACTTAGTAACTAGAAGCAAGACCTTGTATCTGATTCGGGCAAAGATCGGAAGCCAGTGAAGGTCAGGCGTCATGAATGTAGCGATGTGCGAGTATCGAGGAAGTCGTGCAATAAGTCTAGCAGCAGAATTTATATTGAATTTAAAAGAATTGATACTTCGAGTAAAATAAATATATTTGCTATTACAACACCTTTAGTGCTCACTTATTATCCTACGCTACCCATATTCGATTGGGTAGTGGTTGAAATTATGCCAAGTGTTTAAGTGGTTAGTTCTTCAGACAGCCCGGTTGGCGGATACTTTGTTCTACGACGCGGAACGATCCAGTTCCTGATGAACCTGAAGGACCTTTGTTCGCCGCGGTTTAGGAATGGAGGGCAGTTAGACGCCACACCAGTATGTTAATATGGTCGAACCAAATGTAGCCTATCAGTAAAAATTAGGATGGAGGGAAAAAGAAAATTAGAAATCTGAAATAATTAGCAACCAAAAGTTGTCCAACGGCAATGAATCAAGATATTTCGAAAGACTCTCTGCTACAAACTCAGGTGATTCTAAAAATTGCAACATCATTACATTCCTATTTTAGCTCTTTCTAACGCAATTTTCTATAAAAATGTAATTCCTAGTAAATTTTAACCTCTAGGGTGGGTGGAGGACATTAATATTTTAGCAAAATTTTGACATTTCTGAGACCCCATAGCACTGTGCAGTGTGCATGGATGTCATGAGTTATCTTTAATGGTGAGTTAGACCCTAGCCTATTACGGACCAGGGTGTTTAAGACTATTATCGAAGTACTAGACTATAGAACAAAGCACAGAACTCGTTTAGAAATTATTAAGGTAAAAAGACAACTGAAATTAAACTGAAAGACATAATACATATAGAGCAAAATAATATCGTCGATAGATTAAATCTATAGCGCCCTAATCGATGGTCGTGCCCTCCCCCAGACCCTACCCAACCATAGGCGCCGAGTTGACCCGAAGAGCGTGAGTGCCCAAACGAAAGTGGAAAAACCCGCGCGTGAGCGCGGGAAAAATTTTTGAGCCTTTTTTGATAGGAGAGTCATTGAAATTACCTCTGTTCATAGGCGGAGATTTGTTGATGGTTTTAGGGGACGAACTCGCGGTCAAAGAAAGATCGCCAAGCATGGAAGGGCCGAAAGGGCTTGGGGAGGGGATGTGCTCCTAACCATTTTCGATTTTTTTTTCTTGCCACACTGTGATGGACGCCGATGGTAGCATCTTAGGCCTAAGGCTGTCATTTTTACGAAATTGCCGTGGTTTAAGACTTGAAAAGTATCCCTGCCGTTGTTTAAAAAAATGTCTACACAACATGAAATAGTGACATTTTAAGCTGTTATCTCATCAAAATTTCACATTATTTCATTGTTTAAAGATATGATTTAAGACTTCAATAAATGTTCTTCCCAATTGCTTAAAGAAATTGATCACTCTTTGGGTCATCATGTACTTCTCTTGGAATTCACACAGAAGAAAAGCACAATCTTCGTTAGCATGGGCCTCTTAGAGCACTCTCCCCTAATTAGGCCAACACTTAACAGACTCAAATTTTGCATAAGAAATCAAAAAAATTCTGTCTACATTAGCCACTATTTAGTGAGCCAATATATTAACATTGTGGAAAATGGTTTTTCCACTAGTTTTTACAGACAATTTAGTCGAGGTTGATTTGTTAATTAATGCAGACAAAACAATATCCAGCTTTTGTGATGCTGGGAGGTGATTCTCGTGCAGTGAGGATCTTTATTTAAACTATCATATAGGCCTAGGGCCTACAATAAAAAGAAACAGTCATTCAAATCATCGCCTTCGTCCGTAATAAAAAAATGACTGAAGCGGATCGAATGAGCAGGATTTCGAGGTTTCATCGTATTCGTATGGAGTTCAGACAATACCGGACGAGGTAAAACTGGAGTAATACTGAATAGTAAGGTAGACAAACTGAGATAAAAGAAAATATGTAAAAGACACAATGATTTTTATAGATAAGCAATGCCAACAGAGAAATAATATTATCATAAAAAGCACGTCTTGTTGGCTGATTTCTGGTGGTGCCCATGCATAGGCGGGCCTCGCATGGCCAATTTCTGGTGGTGCTGAGCACTCACGGGCCTCGCAGAGTCGGCGCCCATGCACCCAACAACTGGTCGATGACTCACGTTACCGTTCGCATGCGACAGTTTCTGTAGGTTGGAAGAAGTCCTACGGGTTTCACAGCGAAGGGCTTCTGTCGGCTCACTGGTCTGGTTTGGTTGCTCCGTTCTGAAGTCGAATTCGTCCGTTTCCTCGTTCCAGGATGGAAGAAGAACCCAGCGTCCAGAGTTGCAGTCCTGCTGGCGTTCCAGTCACGACCGCTGACCGCGTCTTGTAGAGGAGTGCCTTCCGGCACCGCCCACCTCCTGTCGTAGAAGTGGCGGAGAAGTTTCCGCTCTCGGACACCGCCCACCTCCTGTCGTAGACGTGGCGGAGAAGATGACTCCGTCCTCGTCTGATAGCACCGTAGCACCGTTGTGCTTCGTATTCTCCTGGCAGCACGGTTGTGCTCCGTAAACCCGCCTGGTAGCACCGTTGTGCTCCGTATTCGCCTTCCGACCACTGGACTCCGACGGTTGACGATTCACTTCCCGACGATTGACTTCCGACGATTGACTTCTGACGACTCACGACGATTGACCTCCAGACAGTCTGTACTCTTGCCTATATAGCCTATCCGCCTCCAGACAGATGACCTTTACCCCGGCACACCTTCTTGGACCCAACGACCATCGACGACCATCGATACATTAATATATATAGCTATGTGGCACTAAGTATATATTATAATATTGTCACAATGTTCCTTTAAGTATATAATAATTATATAGGCCTATAAGACATAGCACAACATAGATACAATTATATAAGCATACAATAATGGGCCTAAATATATTCACAAGGGCAACTCGTGACAATGGCCCCACACTTAAGAGAAAACTAACTTAGCTTTTCTTTACAACTAAATTAAAAACGATTGCCCTGTCAATATCTAGGTTTACTTATCCTAGTTCCTATCAAGACCTACAGAAATCGGCTCCCACATTTTCAGACCCTTTTATGGAGCGTATAGTAAAACAATAAGGCTGCAAAATTAAAGCCCAGCGCATTAATCTCCCATTCACTGGATTGGCTCTTTGAATATGGATCAGAGGCTGGTGATCCGTCTCTAGCCAGAAGTGTTTTCCAAACAAGTACACCTGGAACTTCTGTAGCGCCCATACTATTGCAAGTCCTTCTCTCTCAATCGTTGAGTATCGGGTTTCTCTTGGTAGAAACTTTCTACTAGCGTATGCAATGGGATGCTTAACGCCATCTACTTCCTGTAGTAAAACAGCGCCTGCCCCATAATTCGAAGCGTCCGTCTGCAAAATGAACTCTGCGCTCCAGTCCGGCAATCTCAGGATTGGATAATTCATCAGATGCTGCTTTAGCTCCTGGAAAGCTAATTCTTGCGCGTCACCCCAGCTGACTTTGTTCGGCTGATTCTTCCTCGTCAGATCAGTTAGCGGAGCGGCGATGCTGGCAAAGTTCGGAATGAACTTTTGATAATATCCAAGTAGTCCCAAATACGAGCGAATCTGTTTCTTGGTTTCTGGTCTTGAAGCTTCAGCGATTTTCTCTATTTTCTCTGCTTTTGGCTGAATCATTCCATCACTTATCTTATGTCCTAAGAAGTCGATGCCCTGTTCTCCAATTTGACATTTAGTTGGTCTAAGTGTTAGACCGGCCCTTCGTACTCTTGTAAAGAAGTCCTTCAGAGAACTCAGATGATCTGGCCATCCAACAGTGTGGCATAGGACATCATCAAGATAGTTGTCCAGATTTTTACTTTGATCCAAGAGCTTTCTAACCTAGTGATGAATTGTTGAGGCGATTCACCCGTTTCCGGTCTACTAGTATTAAACCGTTTGTGAAAGCCTTCCTCCGTCATTTGATATCTTTTCAGAAGAGCATCTTTCAATGCGTCATAATCGTCGTATTGTTCAGGCGGCATACGCGCAAACACCTCCAAAGCGCGTCCCTTCAAAAGCGCGGCTAAATAAACTGCCCATTCTTGCTTTTTCCATTTTCGAATAGACGCATATTTCTCAAATCTTCTCAGATAAGCGTCCATATTTTCTTTGCCATCTTCAAATGGAGGCAGCTTTGGTCCTTTCCTCGCATTGACTGTCCAATCCGAGGTCCGCTCCTCTTCCTCATCCTCTTCACCATCCTCTTCCGATGCTGCGTTTTCACTCACGCTTCTGATGCTACCCGGCCGTACAGCTTTCCCTTCGAGCTTTTTCCAAAGCCATGGATTGCTCATGCTGCTCCTTTTGCATTTCCAATGCCTGCTCGTTCGCCTCTGTCTTCATCTTTCTTTCTAATTCTAATTTTCTCATTGCGCTCTCATCGGCTTCGGCTTTTGCTTGTCTCTCAAAATCTAGCTTCTTCATTGCATTATCTTCGGCTACGATTTTAGCCTGTTGCTCCATATCCAACTTCTTGAGTGCGTTTTGTTCTGCTTCTGCTTTAGCCTGACGCTCCATCTCAAACTTGCGCAACTCTCTGTCAGCTGCTCGCTCTTCTCGCTCAAGAATCCGTTTCTGTCGCGCTTCCTCATCAGCTGTGTGCTTTTCCACAAACTGAAGAAGCTCAGGCCCTTTCAAGCCACTCCTTTCGGCAAGTGCTATCAATTTCTCCATGTCGAGAAATAATTAGCAGACTGGGCTAAACTGAAACAGAATATCCCCTCAGCGACAAATGCTAGTCTATTCAGTCTAGATAATTATCTTAGACCCCACTATAGGCGACGCTAAAAGAAGTATGTCTTTAAACAATCCCTCTGGCCTATTTTATGCAGCGTACAACACCTACGCTATCCTAGCATATAAAACTATCTTCAGCAACGCTTCAATGCGTTTAGCTAAATCGTCTATCAGTGCCTAAATCCCCGTCTAATTCTATCGAGACAATGAAAGCTATGTTATACTAATACCCCGACACTAGCCTAAACAAACTCAACCATCCCACCTACGCTGCCACCACATTGTCATGAGTTATCTTTAATGGTGAGTTAGGCCCTAGCCTATTACGGACCAGGGTGTTTAAGACTATTATCGAAGTACTAGACTATAGAACAAAGCACAGAACTCGTTTAGAAATTATTAAGGTAAAAAGACAACTGAAATTAAACTGAAAGACATAATACATATAGAGCAAAATAATATCGTCGATAGATTAAATCTATAGCGCCCTAATCGATGGTCGTGCCCTCCCCCAGACCCCACCCAACAACTGGTCGATGACTCACGTTACCGTTCGCATGCGACAGTTTCTGTAGGTGGGAAGAAGTCCTACGGGTTTCACAGCGAAGGGCTTCTGTCGGCTCACTGGTCTGGTTCGGTTGCTCCGTTCTGAAGTCGAATTCGTCCGTTTCCTCGTTTCAGGATGGAAGAAGAACCCAGCGTCCAGAGTTGCAGTCCTGCTGGCGTTCCAGTCACGACCGCTGACCGCGTCTTGTAGAGGAGTGCCTTCCGGCACCGCCCACCTCCTGTCGTAGAAGTGGCGGAGAAGTTTCCGCTCTCGGACACCGCCCACCTCCTGTCGTAGACGTGGCGGAGAAGATGACTCCGTCCTCGTCTGATAGCACCGTAGCACCGTTGTGCTTCGTATTCTCCTGGCAGCACGGTTGTGCTCCGTAAACCCGCCTGGTAGCACCGTTGTGCTCCGTATTCGCCTTCCGACCACTGGACTCCGACGGTTGACGATTCACTTCCCGACGATTGACTTCCGACGATTGACTTCTGACGACTCACGACGATTGACCTCCAGACAGTCTGTACTCTTGCCTATATAGCCTATCCGCCTCCAGACAGATGACCTTTACCCCCGGCACACCTTCTTGGACCCAACGACCATCGACGACCATCGATACATTAATATATATAGCTATGTGGCACTAAGTATATATTATAATATTGTCACAATGTTCCTTTAAGTATATAATAATTATATAGGCCTAAGACATAGCACAACATAGATACAATTATATAAGCATAGAATAATGGGCCTAAAGATATTCACAAGGGCAACTCGTGACAATGGATGTAAAAAACGATGAAACTGAAATAGAAAACGGAAAAACGTCGTTTTTTCTGACTAAATTAAAAACGACAAAGAAGACAAAAACGAAAAAGGAAAATAATTTGCCCTTGTTACATCTGAAACTTCATTTTAAGCTTGAAAACTTTTATCATAATCTTCAAATAACACAACTTTTTATTAGGCCAAAATTAATTGTTATAAGTAAAATTAATCTACCACAGTTATTTTGTTCGTATAACCTTGGTTTAATAAGAAATAAAAAATAAAGGTATTGAAATCTTTTCAAATTTAAATTGTAAGCATAAGTCCACATAGGCCTAAGTTCAATTAAAATCTAATCAAAAGCAAAGACAATAGATGTGCAGTGGCTGCGCCAGGATTTCAGTTTAGGGGGGCTGAGTCCTCGCGGATGAAATTTTCCATTCTCATCCGTCAAATTTCTGATGACCTTTTTTAGTCGTCCGGTCGAAAATCGTAGAAAGAGTTCAGTTTCGTTTGTCAAAAAACCCAGATGACGTTTTTAGGGGGGGGCTTTGCCTTTTATTGGGTGGGCTTAGCTCCCTAGCCTTCCGTAGCGCCGCCACTGTAGATGTGTGGACCCTACTAAATTATATATTGTTCATTTGTACTTAAAATTGTTACTTATAAATATTAATTTTAGTCCCAAGAGTTTTATATCAAAATGACTCTTACAAATTTCATTTCTTGTAGGACCTACTACTACATGAATTTCTCAAATGGCGACTTGGACAATTACATTAGGACAAAATGGTTAGCTGAATCCTTGAGAGTACGGTGAAAACGTATGAAATACCGGACAAAAATTAAATTAAGGAAAATAACAATAGAAAGTAAATAAATAAAAAAGTTAGGCATACATAAAAAATTAAAACTGATTAAAAAACGATGCGAAAAATAAAAAAAACGAAATAAACGACTTTTTGGAAGAGAAAAAAACGGAAAACATTTTTACAACTATATCACTGGGCAATTTTTATTGCTGTCACTTTTTAAGATGTCTTATTCTCGGCTGTTTCACTCCACCATAGTATAAATGGAAGTTGCATCGATGAAACTGAGTTGGATTGATAACATAGAATAGACCATTAAGCTACATTTATGCACATAGCGAACGTCGTCAAAATAATTATAGCCTTTTTAAAAATGCTCTCAAAGATCCTGAAGTCTAAAGTATCGAGCGCCTAGGACGTCGGTTCAGATCACTAACTCCGGGCTTCTCTGTCGGTGGACCATTATTCTGAAATAATACACCTACTGACATTTCATTTACTTCCGACGGCATCGCAATGTCTCGGACATTAATAGCACACACGTTCCGGGCGACTGGAATGGATGTCAAAATTTGACATCCATTATAATACGAAACAGCTTACAATAACAATTGTACTACACGTCTTAATTGACAATAATATTTAATATTATTGTCAATTAAGACGTGTAGTACAATTGTTATTGTTAGCTGATTCGTTTTATAGCCTTGAATGGCCAGCTGATTATTATGCAAGAGCGTACAGGTAAGGTAGGTCAGGTGGCTGAGTGGCGGGAAAGTTTGCTGCTGTGCGGCCGTACGCCTGAGAACAAGAGAGACATAGACAGAGAGAGGGACAGAGAGGCTGAAGGATGGATGTACGCTAAGAGTGAGATAGGCGTTGGTAGGAGTGCCAGTCGTGTGTATAATGAGTGTGTAGAAAGAGAGAGCTTGATAAGATGGCGATTCATTGGCGTTGAGTTGTCTTGATACACGTAAATTAGTCGTTGTCGCGTTGCTTGCGTTGGTGTGGTGTGAGGTGGGGTGGGGGTGGGGTGGGTATGAAGTGGTGGGGTGGGGTGGCGGGGTCGGTGGAGTGGTTGTGGTGGGGTTGGAGTGGGGGAATTGGGAGGGGAAATTTCACGGGTGGCGTACCGGTGGAGGTCGGAGTGTGGTGGGGTGTGGTGGGGGTGTTGATGGGGGAGGTGAGGTGTGGGGAGTTGTATGGTGGGGTGGGGTTGTGGCCGGAAGCGTGTCGAATCCTAAATTTTCCGGGCAACGCCGAGTACCGCGGCTAAGGAGTAATATATATATATATATATATATATTTATTAGAAATTAATATAGAGTGTGTAGCCGTATAATGATGGTGACCAACATGTCACATGCTTTCAATTGCTGATTCAGTAAGAATTGAGAAGGCGTGTAGTCTAAGAAACATGCCGCTTCTATAATTCGGGAAACCTCTTTGTGGAAAATGCTTAATATCAAGACGTAGCACACAATCATTCTCACGCACATGCAGACTTGCAGAGAGCATTGACTCTTCTTCAAGTAGGCCTACTAATGCTCTAAGTTTTTTTTCATGGTAGATTGCGTGTTATTCCGGGAACGAATTTGCATCGCCAAAATATTCTGGCACACAGATTCCTGCGATTCTAACGATATCCACATGCTACGATGTGAAAGTGCTTTTCCACACAGATTCTTCAGTTACAAGAACAGGTTTCAGACTTACGTACGGGATCACGAAAAGTAGGCCTAAGTATATTTTCTTGAAGCGATAAAAAATTGTTTGTAAGAGCAATCCTGCAACACTCATGAATACATCTACGGCTAGGCCTAAGCATATAATTCAAGAACACTCTGAGCATGGGCGCCCGCAGAAATTTTTGCAGGGGAGGGGGCAAAATTTTTAAGTTGGTCACGGTTAAATTTCCTAGTCGCAAGAGCTTAAAAATTGCAAAGCTGTTTTTCAAAGAGGTTTCTTAATGCACATTTCTCAGTTTCATTTGGTGTAGTCCTATCATTTTCAACATGAATAGTTTTCTTAGAGCGAAGAAATTTATTAAAAACCAAAAGTAGAATGAAAGAAAGGAAGTTTTTTTAAGGGGCGCTATATTATAATGAATGAATGAATAAATTAACGAAAAACAGGTATCAGTTTTAAAGGGGCAAGTGGTCCATCAAGTTACTTCTATATTTTAATCATTACTTCATTCCAATGGACTGTTGATAAATTTCAACTTTTTCATTAGTGTAATTTATTGATAATTAATTTTTGCCTAGTTGTGAAAAATTGCATTAGCCTACAGCGAGATTCCATACAAGTAGGCCATAATCGATAGGAATGCTATTTGTATGGGCACCCACGGGAGGGTTAAAAGTCATTGCTTTCCTTTTCAGCAAGAGCTTGAAAAAATGCAAGGCAGAAAATTAAGAGCTTCCTTATTTCTAAAGAGATTTCATTACTTAAATTTCTGACTTTCACTGAAGTGTATCATTCGTAACATTAGTATTTCAATGGAAGAAATTTCTTAAACCCCAAAAGTAGTAGTTAGAAAAATAGGTTTCAATTTTCCAGGGGGGCAAGTGCCCCCTTGCCCCTATGTGCGGGCGCCCATGACTCTCAGATTCGAATAAAATGCAATGACTTCATGGAACCCAGCATTTGCATCCAATTCCATTATAATTATGCCACATGCCACGAGGAGATAAATGTCTTTTAAAGCTAGTAGGCCTAGCTGTACCGAAACTGGAACGCACTGCTGTGGTGGGGTCTATTTTGTAGTTTGGCTAAACCTACAAATTTTGTTGGCCTAGCAATTGTATAAAATTGAAACTACCGAGTTTTCAAATATCGCTTAAGTTGGCGTTAAACTCCTTCAATTATACAGGGTGCCAATATCTTGACCAAAAGTAGTAATTTCGAAATGAAGTTTTACATGCTTATAGGCAATTCATATTTACATATGATGGCCA
This sequence comes from Lumbricus terrestris, assembly GCA_949752735.1. NCBI lineage: Eukaryota > Metazoa > Annelida > Clitellata > Crassiclitellata > Lumbricidae > Lumbricus > Lumbricus terrestris. Next base: position 46,344,281 of record OX457042.1, read on the forward strand.
GATTTCGTCGAAATATTTCAAACAGAACAAAAGTTATATCACTTTTAGTGAGGCCACCCACCGTTTTTACGATTCAAAAACGTAACGCAACAAAAAGTGGCAAAACAGGATTTTATTAAGTATTGTTATCATGATTGTAGCCTTGATATTGATAGATGGTTATTATTATTAGGCTACTATTTTTTTAAACAGGGCACTAGCGCAGCTGCACGTCGCAGTGAATTCACTTGGCAAGATGACAATCACGTTGGTAAACAAGGAATCTGCCAGATTAATAAATTATTGTTTTGCTATTAATGCAATGAAATTCAAATTTGTAAAAAAAATGAAAATGGCCAAAGTGTCAATCACAGAAAAAAATGTGTATTCAGACACCGCTTGAGCAAGATCATGAAGATATAAGGCTATGAGCAACGTTTAGGCCTACTCTGATAAACAGTGAGAGCGCAAAAATTGAGTTTAGCTGAGAATTAAGAGATTTGCCGTAAAATGAAAGGAGATCGGCTCAATGTCGATTGTTCTGTTTTTATTGAGAAAGCCAATGGCCACAAGTCTTCGAGTTTGAACCCGATGGATTGTTAATCAATTGCAGAGAGCTATGCTGGAGAAATATCGCAATCTGCAACACAAACCAAGAGCGGTCAGAGAATTGATGAGCGCATTGGAGTTGATATGGAAAGATTTGCTTCGGAAAGCCTCAACAGATCCATCAAGAACTTTGCAAAAAGACTCAAAAGAAGTTGTGGCACTGGCCGTGGGCACATTTAGCACAAGCTGCGAAGCACTATCAAGTTCATTTGACAACAGTTAGCCTATTTGAGATGTGACTTAATAATTTATGCGAATTTGAAAACCGCTTTGTTGCGTGAATTTCGATTGACTCCCCAGCAGTATCAGATTTGGATGCAGATTACTAGAGCAGAAAAGTTAGTCAGCGAGTCATGGATGCAATTTGCGACTAGACTCCGAACTTACCTTAGATTTTATCTTGATTCAAGGGAGATGAATAACTTCAGAAACTTCAGGATTTGTGGGTGGCGGATAAAATGAAAGATTGTATGTCATTCGTGTTTCGGTCACATATTGTTGCTAAGTAAGGTGATCGTTGACATGAGCCAATTCGGTTAGCAGAACAGAATTTGGGGAACGGAGATTCTTTCAAACTGCATGGTCATTGGGATTCCAAGCAGTTTGAGAAGAGGCCCAGTTTTTCAAAGTTTAGTGCTAAAGGAACATTGGATTCCATGAGAATGCCAAAAGGGAACATCACAGGAAAATAAGAGAAGATTAAATGTTTCATTTGTTCTTCTGAAGAGCATTTTAAAGCTAACTGTCATAGAAATAAAGGAAAATCTAAACCAGTTGAAGTAAGGTTAGCCATGTGGTGGTTGAAGATGAGGTAAGGGCCGTCCATAAAGTACGTCACGCTCCAGGGGGAGGGGGTGTAAGAAAGTGTGACAGTTTGTGACAGGGGGAGGGGGTCAAGCCATGTGTGACGTCACACATTTACTTTTTAAATTCTTTATTATATTTTTTGTTCTTAGTACCTAAAATCCGACCCGGACCGGCTAGGCGTGTCTAAAACCCGGTCTGGCGGGATAAAAGTTGATTTCCCGTCACTATCAAAGCGTTTAGGAACACACGTCACTATCAGAGGGATTAGGGATAGTATCCTAGGGTTTAGAGGGTTAGGTAAATGTTAAATTTTTGGTTCGAAAGTGTGACGTACTTTAGGGGGGGGTCCAAGATTTGTGACAGTTTGTGACAGGGGGAAGGGGGGGTCAAAAATGGTCAAAAATAGCGTGACGTACTTTATGGACGGCCCCTAAGGGAAACACATGTATGTCAGGTTATGGTTGAAAAGGACAAAAACGAAGATTGGTACGAAGATGAAGGGTTTTGTTATTCTTGTGAAGTGAAGTATGGTCCTTACGACTACTTCAGAGAGTCAGTATTGTCTTGGGGACAAATAAACTGAACTTCAGAGGATGAGAATGAAAAAGAAGGAGGAAGAAGAGGTTGATGTAGATTTGAGTTCTTTGTTTACACTTAATGCTTTGAATGTAGCTGCTGAAAAAGCTTGTAATGATAACACATGTACAACATTGTCAAGCTTACCACGAGGAAGTTTACAAGTTAGTAATGTACCATGTACTGCACTGCTGGATTCGGGCAGTGAGATTACGGTTGTAAACAAATGGATGTTACTTAGGGGTGATAAAGGCAAGGTGAAATAACGGGGCGCTTTGGGGGTCCAAAGTGAAGCTGCTCTCATGAATTTGCCTTGTGTACTGATATCCGTCAAAGGACAAAAGAAGGTTTCAGTAATGTTAACTTGTCCTATAACTCACGATTTGATGTTGGACACAGACTGTTTACTTACGTTAGATGACTATAAAACCTTGAAACAGAGTCAGGCAGTGGATGACATTGAGCTAGTATCCGACGAGGAACAGATAACCGAAATAATTACTGACGCTGAGTTATCTATGGGTGAATATGATGACTTAAATGTGAACTATGTGTTACAGGTGGAGAATACATGTATATGGGTAATGAGATTTCAGTAGTAGGAGTAAATGCCGAGAAGTTTCCTACTAGAGACAGGTCTGACGAAGACATTCCTGAGCAAAGATCCGAGGTTTTTGATGTTTCGGATAAAACACCACAGTTAGCACAGGCAGCTGAGCAGATGAGGATGGAACAACTGGCAGATGATGGTCTTAAGGAGTGTTGGACAAAAGGAGCAAAGATGGAAGATGGCCTATACACGAAGATTCAAAGCTTACTGCCTTTGTAACTCATATCAGTGGTTAAGGATGCCTTTCGATTTAAAAAGTGCTAGTGCTACATATCAGCGTATTGCTACTAAGATTTTGGAACAACATACTGAGTACGCAGATGCATACATTGACGACTTTGCTATTCATTCTAAATTGTGGAAGGAACATTTGAAACATTTTGAGACTGTGATGCTTTCCATTAGTAAATCAGGATTGACCTTTAAGCTTTCTAAACGTGTGTTTGGCAAATCTAAAGTAAAATGGCTTGGACATTTGTTGTGTTCTGGGGTGACGGAATTGGATCGGAATAAAATTGTTGCCATACAAAATATCCCACCACCAACGACCAAGAAAGAACTCAGACAGTTCTTGGGATTAGTTGGATATTACAGGTCATTTATTCCTGATTATGCGGATACTGCTTTCCCATTAACTGACTTAACTAAAGGTAACAAGCTATTTCTTTTGGATCCTCATAGTAAGGCTCATGAAACTTTTGTAAAGTTGAAGCAAGCTTTATGTAGTTCACAGGTTTTGATTGCATCAGATTTTCATGATCCTTTTATTGTTCAGACTGATGCATCTGACTGTGCGGTAGGTTTTGTCTGGCTCAGTTAAGGGATGGTTTTGAAAGACCCATTGCATTTGCATCACGTAAAAATTTTCTGCCACACAGCAAAGGTGGGGTACTATTGAAAAGGAGAGTTGTGCTGTTATTTTTGCTTTACAACGCTTTGAACATTTTGTGATAGGAGCAAGAATACTTTTGTACACTGATCATAATCCTTTGAAATACTAAACTAGCAATTCTAAGTAAGTGTTTTAGCGTTGCAACAGTTTGACATTGAAGTTTGGCATAGAAGTGGGGTTGCAAATAAAAATTGTGATGCACTATCAAGGTTATTTTTGAAATGCAAGGTTACTGACAATATTATGTTGATGATGTGTAAAAGGTTAACTGACAAAAACTGTTTGGTTTAGAATTTTGTAATTGTCTCATGACTTTGCTTCAGGATTCATGGAAGCTTGGTTAATTCAGAACTGAGGACTTATATAGCTGATATTAACCAGGCTTAGGCCTATTTATGTTTAGGTCAGTTGAGGTGTAGGCTATAAATGGTTGATTTGTTTTATGGGTTCATGTAGTGTTATACCTTTGATTTGTCATAATACTGTTAACACTGCAAGCCAATGTTGTGGCTTTTCGGTACATTTTGTTAACTTTTATTATTTTACCCAGAACAGTGTCTTAAAGGAGGGGGCGTATGTCAGGATATTCCTGTTGAGAAGGTTTACTTACTGACTTTATTGACTGTAAAAGAGAGCAGGGTGGCAGAAAAAAGAAGAGAGAGAAAAATAACGGCGTTAGACAAAGAAGTTAATACACAACGATAAGGTTTAATGATTGTAATTTAAAATTCAACGCGTATTTGTTTTTCCAGAACTTGACATTAGAGTTAACTCTCGACAAAGTTGAAATAGTTTGAAGCCATCTGCGTCTAAATTTGACAAGAGAGCTGTGGTTGGGCTTACTCTGTAGTTTGGTAGAACTTTATATGATGTGCTAGCATAAGCAAAAAACCCGATACTTTTTTGGTTATCGTGACCCTTATGGAAAAGATAGTCATGCAAAGAGTCAGAGCTGCAGAAGGTGATTATTTTATGTCCAATAACGTCTCGGCAAGGCACAATCTCTAGCAGATCTCTGACCGAGGCTTTTATGACGACATCTATGTGGCTTACTCTGCTGTAGCGCCCTAGCCGTGTTGAAAAACACAGAAAATATCAACAGATAGGATTGCCCCTAATGTTCCAAATCGAAGCACTGCTCCTTCAAGAATTCCTATTTTTCAAGCCACTTATTCGCTATCAAGTCTCGTCCAAAACGAAACCCAGGTGAGCAACCCACCTGCCTCCTCCATCTCTCCTTGGACTTTCGGCAACCGAGCATTGTTATTAAATAGATAAATTGGCTCTAGGACCATTGCTCATAGGCTGATTGCTCATAGGCTGATTGCTCATGGGCTTATTGCTCATATGGTTTATTGCTCATAGGGTCTATTGCTCATAGACTCATTGGTCATATGTCCAAAATAAACGAACTTAGGCCTAGGTTTAAAATAAATATACCGTTTGCTATATCGGTGACCTTCTTCACGCCTTACCTTGTGCTTATCAATTAGAGACAATTAGCGTTGGTAGACTAATACAAAAAAATGTGTCAATGACGAAACTTGCGAAAGATATATATATATATATATATATATATATATACATACATATACATGAAGGCGTGAACTGACTTGTTCGAACCGTTCATTGCTCAATTATAAAGTCCATAACACCATAGGCATAGGTGGTAGAAACAAGACATTTACTGTCAATCAAACAAATTATGAAGTAGTGAACATAATAGTGAACAATCCTGTATTAGACATCTTTAGTAGTGAACACTCTTGTAGTTAGAAAGTTTAACTGTTTTTATATTTGATCAATTACATGACCTAGTAAATGTTTGGCATCTGAAGTAGTGAACAATCTAGTTGTTAAAAAGTTGAACGATTTTTATATTTGAACAATAACATCTATAGTTATCAGCGATCAATCTTTTACTTTAACAGTTTCCTTTAAATGTGACTAATTGTGACGGCATATGAGTAATAAGCCTATGAGCAATAGACCCTATGAGCAATAAGCCATATGAGCAATAAGCCTATGAGCAATAAGCCTATGAGCAATCAGCCTATGAGCAATGGTCCGTACACCGATAAATTGTATCTATTGACAACCGCTACAACTCAACGCCGCCCTTCGTGAATAAGTTGCAGTCATAGAATCCTTAGTCTAAGGTAGAGGCAATTGCATTCAGAGTTGGATTTAATTAGTACTGGAGTATCTGTATTCTTTATAATTATGTTTAATGATGTTTTAGTTAATGCTTGCTGAATGTGAGGATAAGTTGTTTATTGTTCCAAACAATAAATAATCGTGCTATAAAACCTTCTTATTCCTAAAATGCCGTAGGGCCTATAATCTATGGCTATATGACAGTTTATATGACTGCACTCTTTAAGGCTCGGTCAGCCAGATATTAGCCAAATCTTTAAGTATAAAACTCAAAGTTTGTCCTTCTGTGTGTGGGATGCACCAATTTTGTCCGGAGGCCTAGTCGGAAATTACAGCGATTCGTTTAAAAAAAAATTTGCAATCGATTCTTACCCACATTTGGAGTTAAACGCCACTATTTTCGGCTGCCAATTCACTTTATAAGTCCCGAGATGTGAACATTTAAACTTGCACGCGATAAGCGATTCAAAATTCATTCACGTTGATAAGGCCTCCGTTGCCTACCAGAGAACTACAGCCAATGGCATGACGGTTTGAGGTCACGTGATATTTACTTCTATCGAAAATATTTGCGAGGATTATTCTCGCCTTTTTTCTTCTGATCCACACGAGAAAATCATAAAGATCGCGATCCAAAAATCTTTCCATATTTTAAATTTCGCTGTTATAAAAACGATATATTAGACACGGCATAATTATGTTCACTTAACTCATGACGTCATTATTTTGAGCTCAAATCTTAACGTCGCATCTCGCCAAGTAAGTAAGTAAGTAAGTAAGTATTTTCTTTATTACTCCACTTGCAAACGCACAATGGGACACAGAACATCATTATAAAACATAGAAGTAATAATAGGTAATAAAAACGTGCAAATTAAAATCAAAAGTTAAATATAATATAATTACTAAACTATCATCATCAATCAAGTTAACTATATAACATTCTGGTGATAAATCCCTTTGCAATCAATGAATCACAACGTGGTATTTCAAGATTGTGTGATCGGGGCCTAAGGGAGTAACCAGTTACACGTTCAGGTGGAAGAAGATAATGGAGGACATGCCCGGGGTCACAGAGGATAGAAGAAAAAAGGGATACATCTGCCTTGGAACATAACATGTCAAAAGTAGGGGTGTTAGAGGGCAAAAAACCCTGTCTTATCAACTTTCTAATAATAGCGGACAGACGACTCCTCTGACCCTCATTTGCAAAACCCCACCATGCTGGCGAAGAATAAAGCATACGCACGACTGTGGTGGAACGTACAACATCATGTAGTCGGCTGCCAGTCAAACCATGCGACACAAGGACACGAAGTGCATAAAATGATTGCTTTTCTTTACAGACAATGTATCAATGTGCTCAGAAAAACCCAATCTATATGAAAGCGTAATACCCAGAACCTTGACTGCATCAACTCGTTCAATCCCAATAATGGGGGGAGGGCAATCAGAAGTTTTGGAACGGGGACGCCTAAAGATGACTTCACATGACTTGCTATGATTGAGGCGCAAGTTACCGCGTAGCAAAAATGTTGTGGACGTAAATAATGCGAATATAACTGCAAATTATCGGAATAAAAAAGCGTAGATTTAAAAAACTTTCTTTATCTAAGTGGCAAAGAACAATTTATGAAAAAAGCACGTTGCGCTGCATGGTAGTATCTTTTCATAAAAAGTCGTTTTTCTCAGTTACGTGTCGCGTGGACTTAACGGGTTTTGCTCTTCAATTATCGACCAGACCTGTACACCTAGCGGAGAGGTTCGTTACTTCTCCTTAACGCGGGGGTCGATGGAAGGCGGGGTCAGAATGGTGAAGTCGGAACGGGGTCTGGTCGTGGCTGGGGACAAAACTTATATTTCCCGGGCAACGCCGGGTAATTCAGCTAGTAATATTATAAGCAGAATGGACGTGGTAAAGCAAATGGTTCACTGACATAATGAGCAGTCGATAAAAGAACGGACGGCACTAGAACGCCGACTGTAGAAGTTGGAACGGTGTATTAGTCCAGGCAATTTACAGTTTCACCTTCGCAAAATTGTAACAGAAGCTTTTAAAACGGTTTCATGTTCAGAATTTTCTGCTGAATAACATATCCAAAATCCGACCATGGGTCAACCCAAAAACGGGGTTCAAAATAATTATGATTTTTTCATGATTTTGTACATTGAATATCGGGCTGCTGGTACAGTGGCCTGGTTAAAAATTGTTCACCGTGTGACACAAGCATGATATTTGGTACATTCTACGAACATCTCATAGGAAAAATATTTGGCTATAGGTCCATCGCATATTTGAACCCTTGCCCCAATGGCAGCCATTTTTCAAAATGGCCCCGGTCTACAGATTTTGAATTATCCCAGCTTCCAGTACACTTAGAATCGTCATCTTGGTGTCTAAACCTACATAATTAGGGGCGAGCATTCCAATAGAGCCATTGCAAATGTTCCCACGGCTTCAATGGCAACCATTTTCCAAAATACGAAAATTTCAATATCCCAGCTTCCAGTACAACTAGAAAAATTATCTTGGTGTATAAACCTACATCGTTTGGGGTGAAGACTCCAGCAGAGCCATTGAAACTGTTCCCCACAGCTTCAATGATGTCCATTTCTCAAAATGCCCGGCGAAAATACGGATTTTTCAGTATCTCAAGTTCCAGTACAGTGAGTAGCCTACACTTAGAATCATCATGTTGGGGTCTACACAGCCATATTTAAAGGCAGGGATATCAATGAAATTAAAATCAAACGTTTGTGTTCACAAGATTTGCAGCCAAGGACGTCAATGTTGCGGCAGGGTAAAAATTGTTCTTACATTCCAGGTTCCTATTTTTAATTTTTCCTGTTCTTGCGTTAATTTAGTCTGGAAGGATTTCGCTTGATGACGACCTAGAGAACATTGTCCCCCCTCTACCGAACGCGACTCTTTCCAGTGACTGGATTGAGTTGTTCACGTTGTTGACTGAATTCAATATTGTCGTCATTTAACATATTCCTCGGGATAAGTAGGAAGGTGGTTTCCAGTTGCTTTCCTCCGGTGTTTTTAGAGAGACAACATCTCTCAGCGTCGATGTCCTTCATCGTCCGTTCTTCGGCTTCTTCGCCAATGGCACTCGCTTATACCGGCGAGTACTCGGTCGTCCACGCTCTCTGTGAAAAACAGGAGGACCCCTTGAAGGTGGCGTGGGTGGACATTTGAGCAGCAGAGGCTACTTGAGTCGCTTGCGTGCCCCAGTCCCCTCTACTAATGACTCCAATTATTTGATTCTTTGGGCTCGAAAGTGTTAATTGAAATCTGAAACCACTTTTTTTCTCAGCACTGAAGTAATGGAGTAATTTTGCAACGAAATTATCTTGAAATTATACTACGACAATGTTGATACTCAATAAAAATTGTGATTATTCTAAGTTTTTTATGAAGTCTAACACCACTCTTATCAGCACTAAAGTGTCTTGTCACGCTTGTCTCTCCATTGCTAAACCAGCTTCTCCAAAAATTTGACTGAAAAACCAAAGCAAAATCAAATAACTGATTACTTGTAATGTAGAATTTAAATATGAATGATGTTTATAGTTCATTTCTTTCTTACATTTTGCAGGCCTTTCAACTGAGACGACTCATGGCGATGGAGCCACAATCAGCACGGTAGATTTTGACATAACAACTGTCGAATGGACAGACGTCGAAACACCAACCACAGGTAAACGCGTTGATGTCAGACTGCATCCGTTGAGTTTCGACATTCTCTGCTATTTTCTTCACCAGGGCGCGGGAACGCTCAGTGAGTTTAGTTCGAACACGGCGTCCAGAAAATGGGCTATAATCGGCTAACTCTCATGTTTCCTTTAGACCCATCTCTACTGGTCACTGCATACGCCTACCTGTTTGCAAGTTTATTCAACGACGCACCATGACATCGGGCCTACCCAGTAGATGATTAACCTCAGACCCTGAATTTAACAATTATTTAGGCCTACAAATACATGATCCATTATGACGGACTGGAAAATTCTATTGGTCCAAGACAGGTATTGTGGCGTCCAGCTACCAACCGAAAAGCCTCATTGGGTGACTAAAGGTAAGATTTTTCCAATGCTCGACTACTGGAATTGGGTGTTCTTCCATCTCCTGTCTTGGTTATAGAAACCCAGTTCCTGCCATATGCCTAGTTGGCACGCTTCTATAAGATGCCAGATTGCTTCGTTTGCCCGCCTAGATTATCAGCCTATTGGTGTCATCAAAGTGTGACCGTAACATCTTGACAATGTGTAGTTTTTAGGGTGTACCGTGTGTACCGTCAGAAACTTCTGTTGTGGACAGACCTTAAACTCGTAGGGTAGGCCTACCTGCTCTCCAATTTTCCATAGCGACTATTTGAAAAATATTTATATCGTTTTGGTAACTTTACTTGCAATTATAAAATAGTAGCTTGTTGTTTCTGACATTGCAAGACATCTCTAAAACGGCATGCACTCCTAAGCTTGGTCCCGTTTCTAAAAATATATGTCCAGTTGTGATATTTAATAATCAACTTCAATTCTCAGCATGACAGTTAAGTCAATCTTACTATTGCAGTAGGCTACTACGATTCAATAAGAATTATTTCCTTCTTAGATTTTGCAGGCCTTTCAACTGAGACGACTCATGGCGATGGAGCCACAATCAGCACGGTAGATTTCGACATAACAACTGCCGAAAGGACAGACGTCGAAACACCAACCACAGGTAAACGCGTTGATGTCAGACTGCATCCGTTGAGTTTCGGCATTCTCTGCTATTTTCTTCACCAGGGCGTGGGAACGCTCAGTGAGTTTAGTTCGAACACGGCGTCCAGAAATATAGTCGGCCTATCTCTACTGGCAATACCTGCCTGTTTGCAAGTTTATTCAACGACGCATCGTGACCTAGATGATTGACGTCGTCAGACTCCGAAAATAAATTGATTGATGGAATGATCGATTGCGAGAATTTATCCTGCTCTTCTGTTAGAAACCTACTCTGTGGCCTGATTCATAGGCGTAGGGGACAGTTCAGCAGGGGGGACAATATGTTACTTTTTCTCGAAAAATAAATCCTGAATAATTTACCTTGTGCACTTATTCATATTATGTCATATTTGCAATAATTATTTGTAACAGTGGCGTTGGCAAGGGGGGTTTCGGGGGTTAAAACCCCCCATTGGCTCCGGCAAAAGGTTTTTCAAAGTTATTTACCCATTTTAAGCAAGAACAATAGCAAAAAAGCAGGGTATCCGGCCATAAAACGCCCCCCCAATAAAAATTCCTGGCTACGCCACTGAATTGTAATATACATAATGTGCACTATTCATATTTGCAATATTTGTATATTTTTAATTCATATTTGTACACGTTTCTAGCCGGGCAGAAGGGGCAGAGAGACAAAAAACTGGAACTCGGCTACTTTTAAGGACCCAGGTTGGGCATTTTTAGGGTGATATGCAAAGTATAATATTTATGACATTTAACTACAATCAGTTTAAACTTAAAACGAATGACTGAATAAATTCATATTTGCAGTTTATAGGCAACTAGCTGAATTACCCGGCGTTGCCCGGGAAATTTCGGTTTTTAAGTTCCCACTTTCCAGCCACGCCTGACCCCGCTCCCACGCCCAGGAAATTTCGGTTTTCGTCCGCCACGCCTAACCACGCCTCCACGCCGCCCTTTTCACCTCGACTTACATCGGCCCCAACCCGGTCCCACCATGGGGTGCCCGGCATTGCCCGGGAAATGTAGGTTTTCGATCCAACCCAGCTCACACCTCCATGTTTAGGCTATAGCCAGTATTTTTTCGAAACTTGTAGCACCCCTTCAAGCTCACCACTCATAGGCGCTCCCGGCTACAGAACGGACACTGCATCGGAGTTTCACGCCGAAGCACTGAGCAATTGCGAGTGAAGGACCTGCTCAAGGTCCCTACGCGGCGACTTGATGTGGATTCGAACCTTCAACCCCTTCGGCTGCAAGGCGACGAACATATCCCCTATATCACCGCGCCCCACGTTGAGGACGATATGTGACGTCGGATACTACAGACCGGTGTGTACAGTATCTGCAGCTGAAGAACATGTTGACCTACACTGTGCACATGTGACTGTCCTACAGCTGCACGCCAAGTGTTGGCCCCTATGATATAGGGTGACACGAAAGTTCGTTCAATGTTTTCAAAATGCATCATCTCAGTAAAGGACTCATATTTCTTTATGATATTTTGTCAGTATATACATCAGTCAAATGAAAGATACTGGTACAAATTTAGTTATGATCCGGAACGTTTTCGCCATTATTTATAAGAAAATGTAAAAACGTCTGGTTTTTGCGGAAAAGCTGCGTTCATCAAATTAACAGTCAATAAACTGTGTATGCGCCTAACCTCGTAGGCTATACATAGTATACAAGCGCGACAAGACACTGTTGTTACATAATATAGGACATACACACTGTTACACAGACGTAGGCTATTAGCTTACAGTGTCTCCTTTCTGCTTAATGACAGCACTGACTCTATCCGACATTTGAAGAATGCGTTCCGCCTCCTCCACAGATGAAGTTTAGTCCGTCGGTGATGGTCTGGGGTGGGATGACTGCCAGGGGTCTCACTAAACTTTTATTTGTGCCAAATGGTACCAGACTGAACTCGCAGTACTACGTAGGCTACATCGCCAACATTCTCGAACAGATCGTGAAGCCAGCGTTCGAGAGAGAAAATGACAACGGCAGTGTCATGCAACGAAAGTTATTTGTTGACAATGACGTATAGGCTAGGAGTATTTCAGCAGGATGGCGCACGCTGTCATACATCAGCTGTGATGACAAAGTGGCTAGACGACAACCTCCCGGCACACATAAAGCCGAAGGATTGGCCACCCAACTCTCAAGACCTCTCTCCTATTGAGAACTTGTGGAGTATTTCATCTCTCAGTGTTTATAAAGATCCTGAGCCAAAGAACGGTGATCAGCTAAAGGGTCGCCTCCAATAACAGTTGGAACACTTCAGGGGCTGGATAGAGTCAATGCTGTCATTAAGCAGAAAGGATACTCTGTACGCTAATAGCCTACGTCTGTGTATGTCCTAAATAGGCAATAGCAGTGTCTTGTCACGCTTGTATACGTGGCTAGGCGTACACACAGTTTCTTTATTGTGTTAATTTGATGAACGCAGTTTTTTTCGCAAACAAATTCATTCTCGAACAGATCGCAACACATTTACGAGTCGAAATTTGCCCGAAAAACGCCGTCTTTACATTTTCTTATAAGTAATGGCGAAAACGAACCGGATCATAATCAAATTTGTACCAATATCTTTCATTTGACTGATGTATGAGCTTACACTGACAAAATAATAATTAGGCCTATCATAAAGAAATATGAAGCCATTACTGAGATAGCGCATTTTGAAAACGGTGAACGAACTTTCGTGTCACCCTATACAATTTGAGCTGCGCGTTCACTATTGATGACCGCACGATTATCGTGTTTATCCTGCTTATTGGCTAGGAGCAGTAGACATTTTCGATAATCATAAAAATCGTGAATTTCGCGATCTTTGGCTCTTGGCTTAAATGCTGTGAACTTCACGAAAGGCTACGATCAATTGCCGCGTTTTTCGGGCAAATTTCGACTCGTAAATGTGTTGCGAATTTTGCAACAACTTCACTTCGTGCCAAATGGTAGCAGATTGAATTCGCAGTAGGCCTACTACATCATAAACATTCTTGAGCAGATCGTGAGAGAAAATGACAACGGCAGTGTCATGCAACGAAAGTTGTGTGTTGACAATGACCGAGGAGTATTTCAGCAGGATGGCGCACGTTGTAATACATCAGCTGTGACGACGGTTGGCTAGACGACAACCTTCCGTCACACATAGAGCCGAAGAATTGGCCACCCAACTCTCCTGACCTCTCTCCTATTGAGAACTTGTGGAGTATTTTATCTCTAAGCGTTTATGAAGATCCTGAGCCAAAGAACGTTGATCAGCTCAAACGTATCCTCCAACGAGCGTGGATATCGATAGCAGTTGGGACACTTCAGACGCTGATCCAGTCTATGCCGGATAGAGTCAGCGCTGTCAATAAGCAGAAATGAGATACTGTACGCTAATAGCCTACGTCTGCATGTCCTAGATAACAACAGTGTCATGTCACCCTTTTGTAGAGATATATCGGCCCACACTTTTTTCTTTACTGTGTTAATTTGATGAACGCAGTTTTCCGCTAAAACTGAGAGTCTTTTAATTTTGTTATAAATAGCCTACTGGCGAAAACGGACCGGATCATAATCCAATTTGTACCAGTATCTTTCATTTGATTTATGTGTGGACTGATAAAATATTGAAGTTACAACTACCACGAGTCATTGGCGGTGCTTCAATCGACCGACTCGACGGATACCTAACACAGCATAACATAACATTGGGCCTAGAGAAGCCCTGAAAAACTAGGTTTATGCAATTGGATGGCGACGAAGAAATCTAGTTCCCGTTTCTAAAAATATATAGATTCTAATGTCTAGTTGTGATATTTAATAATCAACTTCAATTCTCAGCATGACAGTTAAGTCAATCTTACTATTGCAGTAGGCTACTACGATTCAATAAGAATTGTTTCCTTCTTAGATTTTGCAGGCCTTTCAACTGAGACGACTCATGGCGATGGAGCCACAATCAGCACGGTAGATTTCGACATAACAACTGTCGAAAGGACAGACGTCGAAACACCAACCACAGGTAAACGCGTTGATGTCAGACTGCATCCTTTGAGTCTCGCCATTCTCTGCTATTTTCTTCACCAGTGCGTGGGAACGCTCAGTGAATTTAGTTCGAACACAGCGTTCTTTTTAACTCGAGTATGCTTTTACAGTTGCATAACTTCATTTAAAATTGCACCTGTTGTTGTGGACGTAAAGGTAATTTAGTGAGGCTTAGCTCATTCGGTTGTATACAGTATCTCAACTCTAAACCACACATGCATTAGACACTGTAGACAGTCCAAGTGAAGTCATTTGAGGACTGGGTGGTACGCTATGACACTTGTGTACACTTACAGTCATGTGTTGCCTGAAGTCAAACTATCGCTGCCTAGGTAAACTTTGTAAGAAGTACCAAGTTATGTCAAACATGTAGACTGATTTGATATGGCAATTTCCATTGCTTGATTCATACTTACTTATCAACATCGCACATGCTTTGATTGCAGAAGAGGAACATGAAAGTTTGAAAAACACACATGACTTTCTTCTGGCTCTGTGACTATCCCTGCACACGACCTTCGTCCACCATCCCAAAAGTTTATGCATTGGGAGCTATAGCCTACACAGAGTTTAATATCCTATACAGGGTGGGCGGCGGGCGCAACTTGAACCAAGTGCAAAACAGGGGAAATAAGAAAATGACCCAAAACCTACGTCGGGGGAGGTCGGCCTGGAAGAGGAAGGACGGAGATTGAGCCCGGTACCATCGCGGAAGGGGGGTAGAAGCCTCTTACAACACAGCGGTCACGCCAGCATAATTATCATCAGTAGGCTCTACAACTATTAGTTCTTTGCACCTGTCTGCTATGGGTTTCAAGGCAAATTAATATGTACAGTTTCCTCAAGTAGGCTACATGCATGCACCGTCGTACGGTACCCAAACTTATGTCAGAAGTGCAAAGTGTTCAAGATTCTTGTCGAAATAGTGAATCGCTAGACTCAATAAATTTCAGGCTGATGCTTACTTCATAATAATTATTATTACAAGTAGCATAATGCTGTGACGGAGGCAATTGTTGGAACAACGACGCTTGAAGACTTGCTGTAGGAAACGTCATCTCTGTGCTAGTGTCCGACGTCCGTTATAACGGACGTTTATGTTGCAATCAAAATTTTCTTAGGGAAAACTAGCGGCAATTGGGATAATATACTGTCAGCATACTGACCCATATGGCTACTATAAACAGCAACAACAATAGCTTCTTTAAATTCCTCCTGGTTCAGTACCAAACAGGAATATTATTACTAGTGGTAGCGATGATTTTCGATATAATATTATGCTGAAGTAGGCACATTTGCACAAACAATTAAATGTTTCCAATTCATATAAACCGGCTATCACTATAATGAAATCTATAGTCAATTGACCCAATAATTAAAAAAAAGTGATGACCATATTATGCAGTTGCCCAGTGGCGTAACCAGGAATTTTTGATGTTTTGGGGGGAGATTTTATGGCCTGGCCGAAAGCCCTTTCTGACACCAACCCAACAGTATCACAGTAAATTAAACGGGAATAAAGTAACAAAGAGAATAAAGTAAGAAAAACAATTGTTACTGCAAGCAATTGTTTTGTTCTTCATATTTAATAACCTTCAGAAAAGCTTTGTTACTAGCCCAATTGGGTGGGGGTTAACCACTAAAACCCCTTGTCTACGCCACTACAGCTGCCCCTTGTTTTGGCTGTTTTCTAAGCGTCCGTTAAAACGGACGTTTGGCAGTGGGCACTAATGGGTTGAGCCAAGTTACATGGTATAATCATTAATCACTTGATCTTTGTTGGTGCATTTTTAACCTTTAAATTATCCGTTACGATGAGAAATTGTTGGCGAAAACTGAGCGCCGTTCGGCTGGTAAAGAAACAATGATGGGTGTAGAAAAAGAAGACACGGATACCGGTGCTAGTCTTGGACTGTCAAAGCCACAAATTTGATTATTCAACATTGTGGCGATATATTCAGAAAGTAAATCTCCTTAGGGGGAAATTATGACACCGCTTTATCCAGGATGTAACTAAAATCAATAATATATATTATTGCTGACCATTTGCCGATGGTTCGTGTTATGTATTATGGGCTATTGTTTAAGGAAGCAAGTGAACTTGTTTTAGGCCTATTTACTAACGTGCTACTCAGTTTAATATGAACTTCCTTTCAATGGTGTGCTATGCCTGCTGCTGCTGAAGACTGGCTTTCGGGATTAAAGTTGCGGAATCAAGGTTCATCAGTGAACACCAGAGGCTTCCAGTTTAGAAAGCTTCAATGAGACTGTCATAAACTCAATATGAAAATATCTTCAGTTAAACATTTACAATCTCGATGAAATCGTAGTAGCCTAACCACTGCAACGGATTTTAAAAGTTCTGACAAATAGAGGTGTAAAGCAGATTGGTGTGTTGACATCCGGTGAGAGAAGACAAATAGAGACTTTGAGATTAGCAGTGGATGCTTGTAGGCATTCTATGCCTCCAATTTTTGTCTGCGAGTTAACTTCATGAAACGTATTTCTATAACAGATGTCCTGATTGGACATATTGGTGCCAATCCTGCAGATAGACGACAAACACAAGCTTCTTCAACTGTAGGCTATGAGACGAATTCTTGAGCCTATTTTTTTTTATAATAAACGAAGTTTCACCATATATACAATACTTTTTGGTGGATGGACAACCATAACTATTACACTTTAATCGACGCCATAGATCCCTGCAAAAAATCTGAAGGCTAGAAATAAGCCAGCATTTTTAATGAAATTGAGCATCACTAGCCTAATTAGGTAATTTTAGCCTGTCCAATTCTATTGGTTAATAGCTGTACCCGGCAACGCGTTGCTGAGGCTGAAAAGACCGTCCAACCCGCCTACCCTCCCTCCATTCCCCTGCCTCCCTCCCCTCCATTCCTCTGTCACTCCCTACCTCCATTTCCTTCCCTACCCTACCTCTCCTCCATCCCCTACCATCCCCCACCCATCCCTCCCTCCCCTTCCCTCTTTCCCCTCCCTCCCCTCTCCCCCTCCATCCCGTCCGCCTCCTCCCTACCTCTTCCTCCCGCTTCCTCCTCTCCCTTTCTCCCTCACCCCTCCCTTCCCCACAGCTACATTTATATGAGCGCTATAAGAACAAGCCATAAAACACGGCCGCATTCGAATGCAAATAAATTGAAATCTCTCGAATCGAATGAAGTTGTGTTTTTTTGTCGAAAAGATTTTCCAAAAAGCACATAAAAACCCGTCCGCTCGAATTCGAATGGAACGTTGTGTGAAAATTTGAAAGCAATCGGTAAGGAACTGTCTTAGATCCTTGATTTTGTACAAACCGACAACTACATATGCGCTATAAGAACACGCGCAGATATGCGCCATAAAAACAAGGCCGCAGCCGAAAGCAAATCGACGGACGGAAGTGTGAAAATTGAAATCGAAATCGGTCGAATCCAATGCAAAGTTGTGGTTTTTTCGAAAAGATTGCGCTTTTTCCAAAAAAGCATATACAAGCCCGCTCGTATTCGAATGGAAGTTTGCGAAAATTTTCAAAACAATCGGTCAAGTACTTTCCGAGATACTTGATTATGTGCAAACTTTTTACATTTTTATTTATATGGATAGGCCACTGGAAATATCTATTGGACTTTTCGCATGTCGATTACTAGGACAAAACAGCTTCTCTATCTTTATTGATGCTTTCACTACTCTGAATTTTGGAATTTGTTCGATTATTGCATTCTTTTGATTTAGATGCCCAGACAGGCGTCAGTTGGCCACTGGGCCACGCAGCCTTATTTGAATATTTAGACTACTTTCAATACTGTTGCAACCCTCCCCGACGGTTGTTGCAACCAACCCCGGCCCGTGGCTGGTTGCAACATTTTGGAGCCCTCTGTTCAGTTAGTTATTGTGGCTAAATACTTAGTCACTTAGATCGCCACTATAGCTTGTTTTGATGCTGATGTGTAAAGCATGTACATGGGCCAAACTTTTTCTAGATAGCTCCAATTGTAAAATTATGAAACGCAAAAATGTGAAAAATGTTGCAACCAAATACCGGTCTCCCCTATGTGACTTGTAATTTTTAACTATAAAAATGATTGGTTGCAAAGTAAAATGATTGATTGACTTAATAACTGTTGTTGTTGCCGGTCATTCTTTCAGCATCAATTGTCCGGGGTAAGTGGCACGGGGGGTAATTGTTCGGGGGGTCTGGCACGGGGTATTTGTATGGGGCAATTGTCCGGGGAGTAATTGTCCGGGGGTAATTGCCCTGTTACCGATGGCATACAGGAGCAATGACTGTTTTATTTTGTTAAATAGTCTGTACTAATGCGTATTTCTCTGGTCCTACTGGAACAATTTCATCGCCGAATTATCCGAACTATTACAACAACAGCCTGGATTGTGACAGTTTTGTCTCTGTCTCGTCTGGACACATCGTGGTTATTACGTTTGTGGCATTCAGTACCCAGCGGTACAAAGATTGGGTAAAGGTATGCATTGATTGGTTCATACAAATCTATGCTAGATAAGAAATATTTGACAGAATTGTAACGAAGTCAAACAACCTTGCCGTTCTAATGGCATATTATGCTAAGTGATAGGGTCACCTACCTGCTATGGAAAAAAGTATTCGTTGAATAAAATACATTTCTGTAACGTCTCCCATATTGACTGCATACTGCACGGCTGTTTTAGTGTCCTGATTTTGAAAATAAGGAATATGTAAAGGTATGCGTTGAATGTTTCATACAAATGTTAGAATGGTTGTGCCGCCGGGGTTCGAAACCCGTCGCTTGTCGATACTAAATACTGTGCTGGAAGCGACATATGCGAGAGGGGTAAAATGCGGAATACTGTTTTATGGTGTATATTTTATTCATAAATATGTCTCCTTTCAATATCTACAGACAGAAATTGTTCATTCAAATATTTTGTTGGAGAAAAATTACTGTAACCAATTAGCGCCCTATAATCCTATTTGGGAACACAATCGGGCGAATTTAAATAAAAAGTTGGTCTTTTGTTCAATTTTGTTCCTGTTTGCAGCTTTTGTCTGTTAAATAGTCCAGGAGTGAAAATACGGAATACAGTTTTATGGCATACGTTTATTCAGAAATATATCTATTTTCAATATCTACAAACAACTTTTTAATTAAAATATTTGGTTTGAGAAAATTTAAAAAAAATTACACCCTGTATGACAGTTACTGAAAATTTTCCAATGCATACCTTTACATATTCCTTATTTTCAAAATCAGGACACTAAAACAGCCGTGCGGTGGATCGCATTGTTTATCATTTCTTTTGGATACAGTTCTATAAAGTATATAATAGGCTGTCTTCGTGGATGGCATCGTCTGTCGTAGCCGACACCGATAATTCCTGTGGATCATTGTCATCTATAGTTTTTTGTTATTCCTGTGGATCATAATTATTGTCTGTCGTAGTTGATAATTCCGATTAATCAAGTCGTTCGTGGTTGCTCATTATTCCGGCGGATCAAAATGTCTAACGTCGTTGATGAATCTACCACTGGTTGTTCTCTGCCAGTGCCAGTCCCAAGCCTGGATAAAGGAGGAGGGTGACACTAATCATCTTTGATATGGCAGTGTCGTTAAACATGTAACAAGATGAATCTAAATATGTTTCTTGATTCCGAAACTTTGGACTTCCTGTTTCTTTTCGACTTTCATTATGAAGCTTTAGTTTCTGTCGTGCCGAGCTTATGACTCGTGTCGTCTATAATAATTATTATTGTTTGTGCTATTAATTTTGTTTAACAACGGTATTTTCTATCATAAGTGAAACAACGCATTACTTGGACTCTTGTGTAGTGTAAAGTAGCCACTTATGAGCACTAGGGTGGATCTAACAAATTTCTTCATCGTATCAGTGAGGAAAATTTGCCTTTGGTATACGTAAGTGGCTGTGTAAAATTGTTTATCATTTGGAGAACATCTCGAGGCTCCCCAACGAGATCATACATCGTTTGTACTATAATGACGAAAATTGTATTTGTTTGTATGTGCACTTGTTATAGCGCTCTTTCAAGCTCTCTATCTCTCTCTCTCTCTCTCTCTCTCTCTCTCTCTCTCTCTCTCTCTCTCTCTCTCTCTCTCTCTCTCTCTCTCTCTCTCTCTCTCTCTCTCTCTCTCTCTCTCTCTCTCTCTCTCTCTCTCTCTCTCTATCTCTCTCTATCTCTCTCTATCTATATATATCTCTCTCTCTCTCTCTCTACTCAGAGGCGCTCCAGACTGCAGGGCGTACACTGCATCGGAGTTTCACGCCGAAGCGCTAAACAATTGCGAGTGAAGGACTCGCCCGAGGTCCTTACGCGGCGACTTGAGGTGGATTCGAACCCTGAACCTTCCGGCTTCAAGGCAACGACGCCACCATTAGCCTACACCACCGCCCCCACAAGTTTTTTTTTGGCTTAAATAGAAGATGGATGTATGAAAATGATACTTCAGAAATGAAACTGGAGGAAGGGTTTTTTACAGATGTAATATATGCGGGATTTATAAATAGAACGCTTGAGAAACGGAAGCTGGATATACGAATAAATGTTTAAGAAATTGAAGCGGGATTAAGTTATCTCAAGGCTGAAATAGATTGATGGTTTCTAGCTTAAATGGAAGCTGGATGCATTTGAAACTTCATTCCAGCTTCCATTTTGCAAGCATTCTTTTCATCAATTCAGCCTTCGTCAACCTAGCTTCTATTTCACTTATTTTAAACATGATTCCAACTTCAGTTATCAAGCATTCGTTCCATAAGTACATTTTCAATTCACATTCCATTCATCAGACCTTTTTAGACAGACCAGATTCTATTTCAACCAGCAATAAATTGATCAGTCCTGTTTCATTTCATCATGATGTTCGTTCAATCAATCCCACTTCTATTTAAGGAAGAGTTGTTCTCATCAGTCTTACTTGTATTTAAAAGGAATTATTTTTCTAAATCCAGATTCTATGTCAAATGGAATTATTTCATAAATGCATCTTCTATTTTGGACGGAAATTATTTTGTTTAACCATTTTCTTATTTACAAGCACAATAATCAGTTTCATCATTCCAACTTCATTTACTATGCGTTGTAAGCAAAAGAACTTGCAGCGGTAGGCATATCAGAAAGGGGGGTAATTTGAACGTACGGGGTAATCTGAAAAAGGTTTCATATTACCCCCGAGGTAATCTGAAGCCCTCACAATACCGGGGAGTAACTTGAAACGGTGGGTAATTAAAAACCTTTACACCGGATTGAGGTCTTACATCTTTTTGGTCATTTTCTACCTGATGACATTTTTGAAAAGCGACTGGTTTCGTGAAAACAGGTCACAAATACCATTAGGAAACAGAGCATTTAGAACCTTTCTAGTTGTGTACATATGCACACATTCATGGATATATATATATATATATATATATATATATACATACATGCATACATACATACATGCATACATACATACATACATACATACATGTACATACATACATACATACATACATACATACATACATACATACATACATACATACATACATACATACATACATACATACATACATACATACATACAAACATACATGCACACATACATACAATGTCATACATACATACATACATGTACATTACATATAATATATTATACATACATAATGTAGCGAATTAATGTGCCATTATCTATTAAACTACTTATCTCTATGTTAATCGTTAATTATAAGTAGGAATTAAGCTAGTTAATTCAATTCTGGCGTTGATTTAGGTATTTAAATCGTTTGGCGAATTATAAAATATAATATATAAAACCAGAAAATAGAAACCAGAAACAAGAAATCAGAAACCAGAAATCTAGAGTTTTCGCGGAGCGCAGCGCTGACAATATACCATTGGTCGTCAAGGTATCTACATGTACGTCAACAAGATTTAGTTGGGATGCAAAAGTCAATTAAAACGCGTTAAATGATCTAACGGATTAAGTAAACGTCAGAGGCGGTTTGGAGAGGTAAATTTGTTTCCTGTGCTGAACGTTAATGGAGGGGGATGCTTTGTCGAGGCAAGCGTTTCATATGTTGAATATTAGCGGCCGGGATGAGCAGCGTGTAAAACTTGCGAAAGCAGATTGAAGTGTTGCAACAGCAACGTCAAGTTACGGGACAGGGTGTCATTTGGGAACTCTGCGTGCTCGTGTGCGACTATTCGTCACATGTCGGATTTTTAACTTTTGATTTAGTCATATGCTACAATGACCATGCTCTAAAATGCTTTTAACACAATGAAATTATCTTTTTTCTAACAAAAGTTGTGCTCGTTTGATTCCTTCATTATAGTTTATAGTGAAAAAATAAAATAAAAAGTTACTGAATATTCGTGTCATCCAAGTCTACTGAATCCACTAAGTTATTATTCTGAAATTTCTGGATATTAGAGGCATATATTCTGAATCAGATAACCCAAGCGGCATCAAAATCGGGTCACTACTTAGGGCGAATTCACAGTCATATACTGAATTGAAGAATAAACTGCATTCTTTACCCCTCTCGCCTATTTAGGCGTCTAGCGCAATATCTAGGAACGACAAACGACGGGTTTAGAGCCCCTGAGTCACATAATTATATGCATGTATGTAAGTATGTGTATGTATGTATGCATGTGTATGCGTGTCGGCATGTGCGTAAGTATGTATGTATGTATGTATGTATGTATGTATGTATGTATGCATGCATGTATGTATGTATGTATGTATGTATGTATGTATGTATGTATGTATGTATGTATGTATGTATGTATGTATGTATGTATGTATGTATGTATGTATGTATGTATGTATGTATGTATGTATGTATGTATGTATGCACTCATGCATGTATGTATGTATGTATGTATGTATGTATGTATGTATGTATGTATGTATGTATGTATGTATGTATGTATTATTGTATGTGTATGTATGTATGTATGAATGTATGTATGTATGTATGTATGTATGTATGTATGTATGTGTGTGTGTGTGTGTGTGTGTGCGTGTGTGTGTGTGTGTGTGTATGTCTGTGTGGATGTATGGATGTGTGGATGTGTGGATGTATGGATGTGTGGATGTATGGATGTGTGGATGCATGGATGCATGGATGCATGGATGCATGGATGCATGGATGCATGGATGCATGGATGCATGGATGCATGGATGCATGGATGCATGGATGCATGGATGCATGGATGCATGGATGCATGGATGCATGGCTGCATGGATGCATGGATGCATGGATGCATGGATGTATGGATGTATGGATGTATGGATGTATGGATGTATGTATGTATGTATGTATGTATGTATCTATGTATGTATGTAGACTATGTATGTATGTATGTAGACTATGTATGTATGTATGTATGTAGACTATGTATGTATGTATGTAGACTATGTATGTATGTATGTAGACTATGTATGTATGTATGTAGACTATGTATGTATGTATGTAGACTATGTATGTATGTATGTAGACTATGTATGTATGTATGTTTGTATGTACATGTATGTTAGGGTGTCTCAATTTGAGGTTATTAATTTTTTGAAAATGCTAAGTCTCACCAGCCAACAAGTATTATTGGTAGAAAATAACTTTAGGAAAAAACATTTAGGGGTCCCCAAAGGGCTTATAAGATATCATAAAAATACATTGTGGTCTGCCACTATCACTATCAATATCACTCACACGTAATTTTCTTCATTATGAATTAGTGCACCACACAAATGCATATGTGTTATATGTGTTATATAATTATTATATATATATATATATATAATTTCCTGCAGAGCTGCTGTCTCGTGGGTTTGCATGTATGGAGCAGCCATTTCGTTAAGTGTGCAAAACGAAATTTCAGACTGTTTGTTATTTCCTTTTCACTACAATCTGTTACATAATCCAAATTATGGGTAATGGTTACATATTTTATATATTACAATATTGGTTAATTTTATTGTCTTTCAAGTCACAGTAAAACTAAAGCACTGACAAAGTTGATTAATTGACCATTTATAATTATGAGAACATGTGCTATCTTTGAGGTGATGCTTTCAAACACCTTTTATATGTATTTGACCATCTACATTCTACAGGGCCAGATATTCTGTGTTATCAAGATGTTTGATGAAAACTGGTTCAAATTAAGCAAACGTCAGGTTCTGCAGCAACAAATCCAACTTTAACCATTTTTTTTGTTGTGTCAGTGTAATCCTACATCCGATGCCGGTGTCGCGTGACAGAGTCTCCCCCCTAAAAGTCTCCCCCCGGAGACTTTGTTTCGAAACAGATTCTCCCCCCGGAGGATCTGTTTCAGAATAGATTCGCCCCCGGAGACTCTATTCGGAAATAAAGTCTCCGGGGGGAGAGAATATTTCCTCCCCTGCCGAAATAAAGTCTCCCCGGGGAGACTTTATTTCAACGCGCGATTTGATAGAGTCGCATCATATTTATCTGTACCGAAATATGTCTGAAAGGTTGTCCGTCTGTTTGAATATTCTTTTCAAACAATTTGCAAAACGTTCTCTTGCGAATTTGTAGGTCAACGAAACTGTTTTCAACTCATAACTCACATTAATACCCGAGATGCGGATATTTTAAAATTCGATGTGGTAATTATTACCGCAAACTTAAGACGCTCTTTCACCGTTATTATATCACCACGCCATTGCTGTTGACGTCATCTCGCTTAACGGAGGCGGGCTAAGCATGGATTTAAGCAGAATCACAATAATAATAATAATAATAATAAGAAATAATAATAGTTATAAATGGATCGCCGCAAAATAAGAAAAAATAATGATAATAATCATGAATAATAAATATCGTATCGTATCTGGACATCTATAGAACGATTATCTCAGTATGAACTATTCAGAGGCGATCTCGATGCATAAACACCGGGGAAAAGATTTTAAGAGAAACAATTTGACGCAGAAAGTAGACAAAGAGCAAACCCAGACAATAACTTTTCCCGTAGGGAGTGCAGGTCATTCAAAGCAGGATGTATGGTCATAATATTATTATTTTAAAATTTTATTGTTTAAGTTATTATTATTATTATTATTATTATTATTATTATTATTATTATTATTATTATTATTATCATCGTCGTCGTCGTCGTCGTCGTCGTCATCATCATCATCATCATCATCATCATCATTATTATTATTAATGTTATTGGTTAGTCAAAAATCTTTCCATAAATCTAACTTCTATTTCATCAAGAATAATTGTTTTCGTCAATCAAGCTTCTATTTAATCAAGAATTATTTTCATGATTTAATCACGAAATGCTTCAAATGATCAATCCATGTTTGATATATTGAAGAATTTTTTCACCCATCCATTTATATCTGACTAAGCACTATTTTCATCAACACAGTACATATTTACCATATACATTAAATGTCTTAACAAATGTCAGCTAAAGTAGGCCTACCTGATTGAAACCATAGTAAGCTTATACCTGGGTCTATTCAAAATTTATAATAGTGACGTATAGGCTAAACTACGGTATTGAAAACATTGAATTATTTCAACAACATACACGTATAGGCCTACCGTATACTGCTAGCCTAGCAGTGAAATTCTCCGAAAGCCTCAGCGAAAGGATATAAAAGGATGATGCATAATTTTATCATTCTTTATCCTGTGTAACCTATTATGACATATCGCTTAAGCTGAACTTTGACTTCTGAAAATTATTTAAGGTAAAATAGAAGTTGAGTAATAAAAATAGTTTGAAAATTTATTGCTTTAGCCTACTAAATTATTCTCTTGGCGCTGCATCATTAGGGGAACGGACTTTAGCCTATTTTCATGAATCCCACTTCTATAGTAGGCATAAATACGCTTCCTCAAACCTCAATCCAGCTTCTCTTTGAGAAATAATTGCATTTTTTCGATCGATCTAACTTCTATTTGTAAAACAATTATTTTTCATGATTCCAGCTCCAATTGATCCAAGAATCTGCTCATCGACCCTATTTAAGTGAAAATACTTTCACCAATCCGACTTGTATTTAGCAGGAGTTATTTTCGTCAATCCATGCAAGGGTGAATAATTTAGAACGCTAAAGTGATTTATTACCATGAATTCTTGCTCAATTAGAATGGACTGATGGAGGTATTTCTTGCTTAAATTGAGGTTGGATTGATGAAAATAGTCTTTTCTTAAATGGAAGCTCCATGACGAGAAAATTTAATAGCCCAGGACTACTAACTTACAGAGATGCATAGATTGAGTAGCCTATTCATGACTTTAGCTTTTAATATTCGTATATTCGTGAAGATTAAGATTTCTTAACATTCGCAAATATTCGTTAACAAATTAAGGTGAACGACCGAAACCGCAATGCTACTCGGTATTAAGCAGCTTAGGGCCTTAGGCTAAGCTTCTGCATAGGCCTATATCTACGACATTCACTCGCATGCAGGTCAAGGCTGAATTAAAATATGCAATGCGCTTATTAATATGCTGATAATATTATCGGGATAATTTTTGCTTGTTTTCTGGCACTATTATTTACTGCGTTGGCATTTACATTTACTCATCCTGCTACACTAATATAAAACTACTTTATCAATTTGCAGTTACTATTATAGCCAGTCAAAGTTTATTTATAATTTAGTCTATAATAGGCCTGCTATTGCTGCTACTTGCCAACTGCCATCGGTGGCTTTGCCTCTTTCAGTTGGACTCAGAAGTCAGACAAAGTGACTGACATTAAGTATCAAATGTGATATGAATGGCGCATGGCCATATTGGCCAGACCCAGCAAAGACTTTGAAGTTTTTAGCAATAGATCTAGTAAAGTTATTGCCACTTATTGTACTGATATAGGCCTACGCGTAGGCTAACTCAATTTTGTGCAATTTATTCTGTAAAAGTTAAACATTTTCATAAATAACAAAATACGAATTAAGAATAAATTTAGAATTTCTTGAAAGAACATATTATTTCACGAATATAATATTCGTTGGAAGTTTTAATATTGGTTAATATTCGTGAATATTTGAATATCTTAATATTCGTAATATGCGAATGCTCAATCTATACCTAAATGTATTATAGGCCTACCAATGGGCGTAACTGTAGCATAGTCATAGCACCGCTGGGATGTCTGGCCGCTTATGTAAGCTACCAATGAATCTAATTAATAAATATGCATACGACTAATTATTGATTAGATCCATGTGTATTGTGTATAGTCTATTTGAGTCTAAGCTCTCCGGTGCGCCTTAATGACATAAGTGGCCTGACATCCCGTGAGGCTAGGCCTATAACTATGCTACAATTACGCCCATTAGTATAAAACATTTAAACTTACCCTACTTCATAAGATTCTCATTATTACTTCAAATGTAATAATGCCCAATTCCACTAAAGAACACAAAGCCATTTATTTAAGAAAATATACACTTCAAGTCCGGAAATATAGGGGGGCGATTTTTAGTAGGGGGAGACTTTGTATCGTAGAGGGGGAGATTCTATTTCAACGGGGGAGACTTTGTTCCGATGCAGAGTCTCCCCCCGGAGACTCTGTATCAGCAAGGGGGAGACTCTGTTTCGGGGGGAGACTTTATTTCGTGACACCGGCGCGCTGTCCAATCTGCAGCTGATACTCCATTTCATTGCATCCTGTTAGTGAGAAGATTACAAGCATAGGATTATCCAGGTCTCAGTATTACTGCACTTAAAACAATGCATTGTCATTCTTGGTACTTCAGTCCACAGCATGCAACTCTTGCATTGTTTTCCGATCTCTTGACACCTCACAAGGAAGCAAATCTCATACTACACATAATCCCGGACTAGGATCTCACTTGGTCAAGTTTCTTCCACAACTTTACCAGAGCTATTTATCTCTCAAAGTTGTTTCCAGACTACCGGCATTGACGACAGCTTTCTAGAGAGTCCTGCTGCTAGATGACCATCGGAGTGAATTGATTACTGCAGTTCGGTACTTGTGGGTCTGCCACTTGGTCTAATTGGGCGCCTTGAACGAGTTCTTCGTTCGGCTGCTCGCCTCATTGGCCGCATTCCTAAATATGCCCGTCTCTGCTTATATGCGTGACGTTCTCCACTGGCTCCCTGTTTCACAGCGCATCTCCTACCGAGTTGCTGCACTTTTTTGGCGATGCCGTCTTACTTGTCTAGGCTTTGTCGACCTGTCTCAGACCTTGCAGCCCGTCGAGCTCTTCGCTCGGCGGCAACGGGTGAGCTTTTGGTGCCGCGAGCTCGCACTTCTATGAGACAGCGCCGAGTCTTTTCTGTTGTGGGTCCCGCTATCTGGAATGGCCTCCCACTAAGCTTGCGACTTAGCCTAGGCTAAATTCCTCTGCATTTTTTAAGTATCTCAAATCCTATATTTTAGCTGTGGCTGGGCTGGGAGCGCCTCTGAGTAGGTTTCTTGAAGAGGCGTTATATAAATCTTCGAAATAAATGAATGAATGAATCTGGGAAATCGTACAATTAAGCCATTGTAATTGTGAACAACTTCAATGGCTGTGCTTGATACAGACATTTTAATGCCACAACAAAAGAAAATCACACACAGTTCTTATTGCAAGCTGTTGAAAAACATCGAAAGGACTTCTCAAATTGCAACCATGACTGATTTGAGTCACTTCTTCAGATGTAGTGAACTACTGATTGGACCAAACGTGTGACTATCTCACATTTGTGTGCCAATATGCCATCTCAAAGTAAACTATATTTTTAATAACTGTTCGAATTATTATAATAGACAATGATCGTTAAATACTATTCCAATTTCTAATAATATATGAAAGTCTGCGCATATATCAATTTTGTCAAATTTCAGTCAATTAACTGCAAAAACCAGTCTGAGAACAAAACAGCATCAAAATGTTTGAGCAATTACATTGTATGACATATCATATTTGGTGCAAGGGCATTTAAAATTTATGTGGTGTAGATGACGTTGCCTTATTATATTGAAATGTTAGCACATGAATATCATTGTAAGCTATACTTAAAAATTGGGGCTCCTTGGAGAACCCCTAAAAATATTATTTTTAAATCGAAAAATTAAACAAATATTATTGTATTGTATATAAGCATTTTATAAAGCGCCTCTTACAGTCCAGCTACTCAGAGGCGCTCTTAGCGTGACAGCCCCGGGGAAATAAAAAAGACTTAAAGTAGCGAAGAGCTGAAGATGATACCCCTAATAAGATCTTACTACGGACAGTGGGTGGGAGGTCATTCCACATAAAAGGGCATACAGCCCTACAATGGCAAATGCACGGTGTTGGGCCATAGCAGTCCTTGCCCTTGGAACCAACAGATCTTGTCGATCAGCAGACCAGAGAGGGCGGGAAGAGACTGCAGAGAGGGGTTTATGCATCAAGTCACAAAGGTATTTAGGAACTTGTCTAGTTTGAGTTTTTGAAACTAAGAGCAGTACCTTGAATCGGTTACGAGAGGCAACAGGAAGCCAATGAAGAACATCAGCCATGTAGGTAGAAATGTGGGAGTAGCAAGGTAGAAATGTGGGAGTAGTTAAGGCAGACGAGCAATGAGTCTGGCTGCGGAGTTTATAACTGGCTGAAGGGAGGATAAGAGAACTTTGGAAAGCCCAGCAAATAATGGGTTGCAGTAGAGTACTGAGTAGACAATTCGACAGCAAATAAAAGCATGAACAATAATTTTAAATACAGAAGAGGAAACGGATCTTCTGATGGCTCTCAGACGCCTTAGGTGATAATAACATGAGCGTGTCAACTGTTATTATTATCTCCATAGGAACCTTTTTAACTGGAGAGACTTACGACTTTCAAGAAAAAGGTTTTTTTTGGAACACCTTAATGTATGTATGTATGTACATGTATGTATGTATGTATGTATGTATGTATGTATGTATGTATGTATGTATGTATGTATGTATGTATGTATGTATGTATGTATGTATGTATGTATGTATGTATGTATGTATGCATGCATGTATGTATGTATGTATGTATGTATGTATGTATGTATGTATGTATGTATGCATGCATGTATGTATGTATGTATGTATGTATGTATGTATGTATGTATGTATGTATGTATGTATGTATGTATGTATGTATATATGTATGTAGACTATATATATGTATGTCAGAGATGTGTTTGCCTCGAAAATGTTTTCTTTGAATATTTTTGCTGAGGTCCTGATTATTTTTGATTATTTTTGATTATTTTCGTTATGTAGGCTATACCAGTTAACTCAGTGAGAATGACTAAATTATCTCATCTTCATCCAGAGCGATTGAGGTTCTCATTCCACTTACTTTTTGGTTCATCCCTTAGTTAAGTTTAATGTTTGCTTATAGTATCTCCCAGTTGGGATTTTTTCCCTTTATTATGGTCCAGTCGTGTGACCCGTTAGGTCCCATTTAGTTGTTGCCCTAGTTAGGTAGCTTTTTTTTAGCACATTTTGCACATAGCCTCAATTGATATTGAAATAGAGCCAACAAACAGTGATCACCAATTGAATGCACATTGTCCCCTGCAATCTAGGGATGATTCTTGTACACTTAGTGTGGGGAAAAGTATGCTTATGTCGCATCTGTATTGACAGGGAACTCCCCTTTTGTTGTAATAGTAATGAAGAGACATGCCTAGACGGTGCACCATGCAACGACTTGTATAGGTCCCATCCCTTACTATGTAAATCTTCTGCACCAAACCTAAATTTGATTGTAAATGAATTTGAAAATCGCCCTTTATTAAACTGTCCTGATCTTGACCCTGATAGTAACTACTTTAACGATATAACCTATGAAAGTACGTATAGTGCCCCTCATTCACTACAACCTGAATTCTCTACTTCCCCTCATTGCCTAACTGTTATGCATATAAACTGTCGAAGCTTATTACCAAAATTACCCCAGATTAGAGATCTCTTAGATATTCTCCCGGTGTCCATCTTGGGACTTTCTGAAACCTGGTTGGAGGAAAATCAAGTTGATTTGATTAACATACCTGGATATAACTTTATCCATAAATCAAGAGGTACTTCTAAGGGGGGAGGAGGAGTGGGCTTTCTGATTAAGGAGGGAATTTCTTAAGAAATTATAGAAGATTCTGATCAGGGCTCCATGACCTCACCCCCATCCTTTGAAAGATATTTCCTGAAAGTTCACCTAAAAGTAGGATCCATCACTATGGGAATTATCTACAGGCCACCTAATCATAACCCTGATGTTTTTGTGAATGAACTAGATTGCTTAATAACAAAACTCTATAAAAAGTCAAGGGATCTACTATTGATGGGGGATTTCAATGTAGATTTGTTAAAAGTCGCAGAACATAGGAGCACTGCTGAATTCTACAGTTGTATGACCTCCCATCATCTGTTACCTGCCATCACCAGACCAACGAGGATCACTTGTAACACTTCCACTCTTATAGATAATATATTCACTAATACATGGCCAAAGCTTACGAAGTCATTCATCTTGGCATCCGATATCTCTGACCATCTACCTATCCTAGCCCAGTTTGATTATGGTCCTCTACCTTGCAACAAACCATCTGTTGGCACCGTGCACCGACTAATTACGGGGCCAAAGAAAACTGCTTTTAATGAAGCCCTTGCCCTAATTGACTGGTCCCCCGTTTTGGAAGCCTGTGCCAACCAAAATGCCAATGAGGCGTATGACCTATTCAATGCAAAATACAAGGAGTCCTACAGCGAATTTTTTCCCCTCACTCAAAATAAATATGGACGAAATTCCACCCCCAAAAAACCTTGGATGACAAAGGGTCTCCTGAAATCCTGTAGGAAAAAATCTGCGCTTTATCTGAAGTATATAAAAGACCCAAATGATAGCAATAAGCTTAAGTTTGTTTCCTACAGAAATAAATTTAAATCATTAAGAATTCAGGCGGAAAAAAATTACTATGCTTCTGAATTCTGTAAGCACAGCAACAACTTGAAGAAAACCTGGAGCCTCTTGCGAACTCTTATGGGGACGAACGATAATGTAGATAAAAATGTCCTATCCCTATCAGTTGACGGGGTGAAGATTTCTGATCCTGGGTCTATGGCAAACAAATTTAATGCTTACTTCACAGAGATAGCCCAGTCACTTGCTGCTAAACTCCCCAACACAACGACCACCTTTGAGAAATACATGCCATCATCACTTATCGAATCATTTGGACTAAGTGAAACCTCCTCAGAGGAAATTATCAGACTTGGGCACTCCATTAATTGTTCACATGGCAAAGGAGTTGATGACATTGATCCTAGCATTGCACTTTTTACATTACCCTCTATTGCCCACCTATTATCAGGTATAATAAACTGTTCTTTTAGTACAGGGGTATTTCCCCAATCATTAAAAATTGCGAAAGTGGTTCCAGTTTATAAAAAAGGGGTTAAAGACGATGTAACTAACTACAGACCTATTTCAGTACTGCCATTTTTCTCCAAATATTTTGAAAAAGCAATGTATGAACGTCTAAATAATTTCTTTTCTAAAGGAAATGTTCTCTTTCCTTCCCAACATGGGTTCCAATCTGGACACTCTACCTATATGCCTTTGATGAGCATGCAAGATAAAATTTCCAATGCAATTGAAAATAACCAGTATGCAATAGGAATCTTTTTCGACTTGGCAAAGGCTTTTGATACTGTTAATCATGATATCTTACTAAAGAAATTAAGCACTTATGGGATACGGGGTACTCAATTAAACTGGTTTTTAAGTTATTTTACTAACCAATCCCAATTGGTTTCCTGCAATGGTGTTCTATCTAATCTACGGCGAATTAACTTCGGAGTTCCTCAGGGATCCATTCTCGGTCCCCTAATGTTTCTAATCTATGTCAATGATCTCCCCAATGCATCTTCTCTATTGCATTTTATACTTTTTGCTGATGACACCAATGTATTTTACTCCAACTCATCTCTTGAAACCCTATTTAATGATGTTAACATTGAATTGAAAAATGTAGCCGAATGGTTCCATGCTAATAAACTGTCGTTAAATCTTGATAAAACTAATTATATAATTTTTAAATCCCATAGAAAGAATTGTCATACAGGAAACCTGAGGGTGTGCATTGAAGGGGTTCCACTTACTCAGGTAGTATCAACCAAATTCCTAGGAGTATATATAGACCAACACCTAACCTGGAAAGATCACATAAAAATTGTCTCCAATAAAATCGCCAAAAACCTTGGAATATTATCCCGTACCTCCCAGCTAGTACCTCCTCAAATTCGTCTCCCATTGTATTATTCACTTATATACCCATACCTCACGTACTGTAATATAATTTGGGCTTCTACCTATAAATCTAGTCTGCTGAATATAATCAAGCTCCAAAAGCGAGCAATTCGATTTATAGGACACCTGCCCTATGGAGCTTCGACAGAATCTAAATTCCATGAATACAGCCTTCTCAATGTTTACCAAATTAGGCAGATCCAGATAGGCGATTTCATGTTTAAATACTTTCATGGTTTATTACCTTCAGTGTTCAAGAACTTCTTCCTCCATACTACGGAGGTGCACTCCTATCATACTAGACATGCTGACTCCTACCACTTGCCCCATGCCCACACCAATATCCGACGCTTCTCTGTTAAATATAGTGGGGTTCAATCATGGAATGAGATTCCCCATTCCATCAGATTGCTACCTAATCTTTCTCTCTTTAAAGTAAGACTGCGTACCCTGATTCTCGATAATAATTAATGAATTTATTCCTGCACATTGTGTCTAATAATTGATTCATATTACACAGTCGTTATTTGATAAACTATTAATAACCTGTCTCTTCTTTGAATAAATTTGGTGGCGACTCAAGTTATATCAAAATCCCTAGTTGCCCATGCAGTATCCCGGCTATCCGATGACTTTTGTGCTTCAAATTTTTATAAAGGCCCTATCATAATCGAATGTGTAACTGTGCTTTTAGTTAAGATGTTTGCTTTTTATTTTCCTTTTTTTGTCTCACTATAATTTAAACCAGGACCATTCAACGGCAACCTAATGGCCATCATCATCATGGTATATAACTGCCCAGGGGATTCACCTAGCGGGGTTGCAAGACCCCTTCCGGGTCCCCTGTGCAACCAATTTGTATCTATATAGGCGTCAATAGTTAAGTACCGTCTTGTTACATTTATCAACTTTGTTTTCTTTGATGCTTGATTTGATTTGTTATTGCTCCTTGTTTCTTGGTTGCCAAATAAATGATTTGATTTGATTTGATTTGATGTATGT
The DNA here is from genome assembly GCA_949752735.1 of Lumbricus terrestris. Classification (NCBI taxonomy): domain Eukaryota; kingdom Metazoa; phylum Annelida; class Clitellata; order Crassiclitellata; family Lumbricidae; genus Lumbricus; species Lumbricus terrestris. The sequence goes on from OX457042.1 coordinate 46,378,954, forward strand.
ATGTTTGCATGTATGTATGTATGTTTGCATGTAAGTATGTATGTATGTATGTATATATGTATTTAAATGTTCATGGACTTGGTCTATATAGGGGGTCACCCACTTTTAGGTTTAAATTTTTCAAAAAAGTTTCAGAGCCCTCTAGTGTTAGACTACAAAATGTAGGTCTATTATGTGAGCCTAGTGGCATTTGAACATTGGCGGGTTTCTTTTGGAATATTATTGTGAAGAGCAACCACATGACATTTGCATGTACCTTTGACTACATTTTCGTGAACTTAATATGAGCATGGATGCCCATCATTAGAACACGACTGCTTAATAATTATGGTCACTTAAGAGCTCTTTGTATTTTCAACATTTTGTAGTTAACACTCAACATTTTAATGTCATTTTAGTGAGTTTCTAGTTGCTATGGTGTTGAAAATTAGTTTGACAAATATTGTTTTACTTGACCATCATTGGACTACGAATTACAATCAAAGGTCCTTAAGGTGCAAATAAAACGGTACTTTACCCTGCATTCACCGAATTAAAAATTCATTTCCCAAGTAGGCTACATAGACTTTGGTCTTCGCTTATTTAATGCAAGTTATCTGCTCTGTTTGTTTCGTGTAGATTTCGTGTGTTTCTGGTAACGACTTTACATCGTCACAATATTCTGGCTCACAGGTTCCTGAAGCTTCAACGATAACTTCATGCAGACTTGTAAAAGTGCATTTCCACTCAGATGATTCCTATAACAACACAGGTTTCAGTCTTACGTTCAATACATCTTCAGGTAAATAATCGTTGATTTTATAATGTACAAATTATCGTAATCTACTGAATTGCATGATATGATCATCCAATTAATAATCAATGATATCTGAATTAACATTGAGTATACAAAAAAACCGCAAGATCGCAGAGAATGTGTCTCAAAATGATGACCTCCCAACAGGAAACCACCACTCTCAGAATTTGAGATTTGAAATATCCTATCTTGTCATACATGAATCAATTCAGCTTTCATTTCAGAACAAAAATGAAAAAAGCTTTAAGTATAGGTCTATGTGTACACCTCAAATCGTGCACTTTTTGACCACGGAACAGGTCTATCGCTTTTCGCATAAATAAATGTAAGATTGTGTTTGTTTTGAAAATGACTTGCTATTAGGCCTACAAGAGTTTTCTACATGTAACGAAGCCTAACGTGCAACAGTAAAAAATAGCAATACGTCTGTACTAGGTGTTATAATTCGAGAGGTACATGTAGGCTGTGGAGAATTGTACATACATTTCCCAAACCATATGAAACAATAAATTATGTCATTCGTCCTGCTAGTCAAGAATGTCAGTGGTCTAGGCGGTTACAAGTGCATTTGTAGTAAACGCACTGTAGTAATTAACTGACTGTTTCATTTGTTACAGTCTGTACTAATGCTTATTTCTCTGGTCTTAATGGAACTATATCATCACCGAATTATCCTAATTATTACGACAACAGCCTGGATTGTGACAGTTTTGTCTCTGTCTCGTCTGGACACACCGTGGTTATTACGTTTGTGGCATTCAGTACCCAGTGGTACAATGATTGGGTAAAGGTATGCATTGAATGGTTCATACAAATCGATGCTACGTGATAAATATTTGACTGAATTGTAACAAATTGGAACAACTCTGTGGTGTTATTGGCATGCGTTAAGTGATATGTTCAGCGCTCTGCTTCCTTGCAGTGGAATCAAATGTATCCGTTAAGTGAAAATTAATTGTGTCTTTAACTTCTCCTCGCTGTATTGCCTGGATACCACTTTTGGTGTCCTGATTTTGAAAATGAGGCAACAGCCAAATGTGCAAGTACAATATGTATACTTTATTGAACCGTGTTTCAAGGTGTTTTCAACTTTCATTAGGACGCTTTAGTTTCTGTCAGCACGAGCATGTGTGTCGTGACGTCTATATTGTTTGTGCTATATTTGTTAAACAGAGTACATGAAACGACAACGCATTGCTTGTACTCTTGTGTATATTCGGTGAATTCAAAATTCATTTCCCAAGTAGGCTACATACACTTTGGTCTTCGCTTATTTAATGCAAGTTCTCTGCTCTGTTTGTTTCGTGTAGATTTCGTGTGTTTCTGGTAACGACTTTACATCGTCACAATATTCTGGCTCACAGGTTCCTGAAGCTTCAACGATAGCTTCATGCAGCCTTGTAAAAGTGCATTTCCACTCAGATGATTCCTATAACAACACAGGTTTCAGGTTTACGTTCAATACAACTTCGGGTAAATAATCGTTGATTTTATAATGTACAAATTATCGTAATCCACTGCATTGCATTGTATGATCATCCAAATAATAATCAATGAAATTTGAATTAACACTGAACATAAGAACCCGCAAGAACGCAAAGAGACATCCCAACAGGAAACCACCACTCTCTGAATTTGAGATTTGAAATATCCTATTTTGTCTGACATCAACCAATTCAGCATTCATACCTGAACAAAATGCAAACAAGTTTTTAAGTATAGGTCTATGTGTACACTTCGTATCGTGCACTTTTTGACCTCGGAACAGGTCTATCGCTTTTCGCATAAATAAATGTAAGATTATGTCTGTTTTGAAAATGATTTACTATTACAAGAGTATTCTACGTGTAACGAAGCCTAACGTGCAACGGTACAAAATAGCAATAATTCTGCACTAGGCGTTATAATTCGAGAGGTACATGTAGGCTACGTAGAATTGTACATACATTTCCCAAACCATATGAAACAATAAATTCTGTCATTCGATCCGTTAGCAAAGGATGTCAGTGGTTTAAGACGGTTACACGTGCATTTGTTGCAATCGCACCATATTAATTAACTGACTGTTTCATTTTGTTTTAATAGTCTGTACTAACGCGTATTTCTCTGGTCTTAATGGAACTATATCATCGCCGAATTATCCTAATTATTACGACAACAGCCTGGATTGTGACAGTTTTGTCTCTGTCTCGTCTGGGCACACTGTGGTTATTACGTTTGTGGCATTCATTACCCAGTGGTACAATGATTGGGCAAAGGTATGCATTGAATGGTTTAAACAAATCGATGCTAGATGATTATTATTATTATTTTTATTATTATTATTATTATTATAAGACATTTATTTCTTCAAATACTAACACAATCACATGCAGACAAGTAAAAATAATCGTTTTCAATGTTAGGCCTTAGGCTTCTCAATGTCTAGGCTGTCACGTTCCGTCGTGCCCAACACTGACAACGAATTTCCTCTTTGGAGCGCGACTGATATGCGCTGCAGCAGATGGTTAGTTTCACGCTGGTCTCCGGTCGCTACAGAAATCCTCCTTCCTAGCTCCTGAGCAAATTCCAGAGACTCGGTGTGCCAGCTTCCTCCGGTTTCGATGGCCACAGGAACGAAATGATGCGACTGCGAGATGACAGCATATTTAGTGGTCTTATTTCGAACTGCTTTTTCCGCTGCTGCACTTGCGTTTTGCGATGTAAGATGTTCGTACGAGGCTGCAAATGTGTCCGGCACGGTAACGTCCCAAGCCAGGCAGCAACCGCTGGACCAGGGTATTATTGTAACACCGTCTGGTCTTTTGCCATCGGTTCTGGAAAGACCATTGGGTTCTTTGATGGCCGGTATTTTGGCTCTCGTGAACGCCCGCCAAATCACGTAGTTTATCATAGCATGCCGTTGTTGTCTTCCTGCACCTCACGGACAAGAGAATCCGTGATGGCCTAAGGGTTCTACCACGGCACCACATTTACACGTATGTTTTTCACACAACACAGTACCCAGACGAATGCCTACTGCAACTCTCAACACCTCTCCCGTCATCCGTAATCCTGCTGTCGTAATGGGAAGTGCATGGAGCCAGTCTCCTGAGTGTGACGATTGTACGGCTAGCAATCGTGATTTAGAAGCTGAATCTGCAGCTCTTTCTGTGAGTTCTTGAAATACATGCAAAATCAGCGCTGTGTCCCATTCTCTTTGTATGTGAGTTTTCAGATCAGTGAGAGGAAGTGCGTTCGAACTCATCATCCATAAACTAGATGCTTCCTCAACCAGTGGATCTGTAGAAATTACAGAGACAGCGAGTAACAGTTGGTCTTGGAGGCTTCGCGTGCCAGCGGCTGAAGCCAAAAAGGCTGAAGTTGCCAGCATATCGGCACTACGAATTCCGAGACAACCGTTTCTCACGGGTAATGAGGCCTGGATCCATTGATCGTCGTTCATATCAATGTTGAGGAGGCTACATAGACCTGTCCTCAATACTTCATCAAAGTCGTGTAGAAGATTTTTGTATAAGAAACATGCTGATGTTCTCAGTGTGTAGAGTAGCTTCGGTATGCTTAAGCTGCTCTTCAACAGGGTGAATGAATCATGTGGGTTTAAGCATTTCAAGCCGTGTGATGACTTTCTTCAGATCGTTAATCTTCCTCTGAAGATTATCATTATTATTATTATTATTATTATTATTATTATTATTATTATTATTATTATTATTATTATTATTATTATTATTATTATTATTATTATTATTATTATTATTATTATTATTATTATTATTATTATTATTATTATTATTATTATTATTACATAAATTATTAAATTTATTACGCGCGCAAGGTCACACCAAACTGTGAATCTGAGGCGCAAACATGATAAACATTTGACAGAATTACAACAAAGTGAAACAACTCTGTGGTGTTATTGGCATGCGTTAAGTGATATGTTCAGCGCTCTACTTCCTTGCAGTGGAATCAAATGTATCCGTTGAGTGAAAATTAATTGTGTCTTTAACTTCTCCTCGCTATATTGCCTGGATACCACTTTTGGTGTCCTGATTTTGAAAATGAGGCAACAACCAAACGTGCAAGTTAGTGTGGTTCACAGATACATGGTAAAAAATAAAGTTCAAGCTAAAAACCAGGGCGCCCTCCCAGTTTGTTAGACTTATCAATAGTATTATTGAAACAAAATTTCAGCATCCTATTCCAACTGGAAGGCGGTGCTCAACGACTGTCTTACTTTGCATGGGCCAATGAAAAGACGTTAATTGTAGAAATAAATGTGTTGAGCATATTTTCCAATACAATAAAAAATTATTGTGCCTTATTTCAAGATAGATCATACATTACTGTAACATGACAATATGTGTGACACTTAAACAATTGGTGAGCTTGAAATATAAAATTTCAGTAGGTTTTAAATATTGAAAATGTCAAAAAATGTCAAAAACATAGTTAATAATTCCACGAATGTCTATTGTTCTCGTTTTATGACTCCAAACATACGATGACGTCTACACTGTAGAAGGCTTTGCAAGCACAGTATCAACAGCATATTTCTTTGTTGATTGAGTGGGGACAGCTTTTCTATTTGCCTCAACCACTTGGAGAAAATACTGCTTTCTTTTTCATCAGTGATGAGTCAGTTTAATTCCTTGAACAACTTCACACTTATCTCGGCCATGTCGTTTACCACTCTCAATTGCTGACTTCAGCCTCTACCCTGCTGATAATCATCATCGTCAGGCTATTGCACTGGTGTAAGTATAAAAAGGAATCACCAAATTTCAGGCGTGGCAGTAGTGTCGGTGTTTACTGGGTTGCAAACTCGCCCAGGCAATACCCCTCCTTCTGTATCGCAGCACTATACCGTCAACATCCTTTCACTAGGATTTGCAGTCATTCCGTAAAAAATCGTCACCTTATCTGAACCATATCAGGCAGATGGCAGCATAACAGTGTCAAGGCATTCAGCCTCATCTGAAACTGAAAGGCAGTAAGTATTGATAATTTTCTAGAACATTCATGGCAGCAACGTTGAGCTCCTACAAATAATAGTCACCTGAATCAAAAGTCCTATATCAATCAAAATTGACAGATCTTGTCCTGGAGTTTCAGCAGCAAGAGGATGCCTTTGAGTGAAGGAGGTCACCCAATCACACAAAAGGATGAATCTGAGTTTTTCTTTTCCCTTAGATTGAATACTTCACGTTGATTGCTAAATCGTTCAATTATTTTGATGATATGCAGTAACCTGGCCATTCAACGTGCATGGTAAATTGGACTCTCCAGCTTCTTATTGAGGGCTGACTTTCAAGGACAACCATTGACACCTCAATGACTTCTTGGTAGTCGTCTCTGAAATTGACTTTAATTTCAGCAGTCTACTTGATGAAACTGATCGCTCTCTCATGGGAGGCTTCAGTAGCGCATACGACTTCCAGTACTCGGATGTTGTCACGTGTCACACCATCACACACAGCTTTAAATCTCTTTAAGATTGTATTCTATTTTGGATTAGATAGCCAACAACACAAGATGAAGATTTTGGCTTAAATCAACTCCATCACAATGACGACAGCAGGCCAACCACAGGAACATTTTACATATCCTGTTTTCCCGAAAAACGTACACTTCACTAAACCGTCCGGTGTTGTGTCAAAGATCAAGTCTTAGCCATTATTAGCCAGTCTCAATAACTTCAGCAGATGATGAATGACCTTGGATTTAAATTATATCCTGTCATAGAGGGACATTTGGGCATACCAAAGAGTTTAGCGACACCATCACCTGAAACGAGCCCTCACAGGTGGTCAACATTTCCAGTGTACTGCAAGTGGTTAATTTGGTACAAATTCAGATCTTACAGCTTCAGCATGCTCCATCTTGGCTTCTTAAGCACTCCATATGAATGGTTTTCCGTGAAAATGGCAGGACAAAAGGATCGCACATAAGCGCTGCAGTTATTATTGTGACCAACAATCTCAATGCTTCATGATCAGATCACCAGGAGTGTTATTGCTATCAAAATGCACTTGTTACTTGATGGTTAAACAGCTGCCAAGTAGCTAGCACTAACTGTAATAAGTATAATAGTGCAACAGAATCTGTTTCAAGTTAATCTACATGACAAGGGTTGAGGTTTTTGATCAAGCTAAAAGGCATCCAGATTTCTTCCTAATACAACTACATGGTAATATTTCGATGTCGTTGAGCACCGCCTTCCAGTTGGACTGGGAAGCTGAAATTTGGTCTCAATAATACTATTGACAGGTCTAACAAACTGAGAGGGCGCCTTGGTATCTAGCTTGAATTTTATTTTTTTGGACCACCCTAGTGCACGTAGAATATGTGTACTTTATTGAACGTGTTTCAAAGTGTTTTCAACTTTCATTAGGACGCTTTAGTTTCTGTCAGCGCGAGCATTTGTGTCGTGACGGGTAACCGGTCAATACCGCGCACACAATACCGCGCGCACAATACCGTGCTCACAATACCGCGATTTTCATTACCGCGCACCTTCAATACCGCGCACGATCGTTACCGCGTTTGTTTGCGAATTTGTTCAATTTCCGTATTTTATCGTACGAGGGTGCACATGTTCGGTTCATCAAGCTTCTATTTCTCGCTCGTTATTCTCGTCCATCCAGCTTCTTTTTCATATATAAAAATACTCTCATCCAGCTTCCATTTCTCATGCTTTATTTTCGTCAATCCAGCTTCTATTTCAGACCTATAAATACCTTCGTCCAGCTTCTATTTCTCGTGCCTTATTTTCGTCAATCCGATTGTGACGCATTGAGAAATGGAAGCTGGATGAAAGTTTTTTTACAGGTGAAATGGATTCGAGGTTGGATTGACGAAAAAACGCAAGAGAAATGGAATCTGGATGATGGTTTTTTACATGTGAAATAGAAGCTCGAATGACGAAAATAAAGCATGATAAATAAGAGCTGGGTGAAGGTATTTATTGGTATGAAATAGAAGCTGGATTGAACAAATTCGCAAACAAACGCGGTAGCGATCGAGCGCGGTAACGATCGTGCGCGGTATTGAAGGTGCGCGGTATTGAAGATGCGCGGTAGTGAAAATCGCGGTATTGTGTGCGCGGTACTGTGTGCGCGGTATTGACAGTAAACAGTCGTGGCGTCTATATTGTTTGTGCTATATTTGTTAAACAACGGCATTTTCTATCCTACATAAAACAGCGCATTGCTTGGACTCTTGTGTATATTCAGGGAATTCAAAATTCATTTCCCAAGTAGGCTACATAGCCTTTGGTCTTCGCGTATTTAGGCCTAATGCAAGTTATCTGCTGTTTCTTTCATGTAGATTTCGTGTGTTTCTGGTAACGACTTTACATCGTCACAATATTCTGGCTCACAGGTTCCTGAAGCTTTAACGATAGCTTCATGCAGCCTTGTAAAAGTGCATTTTCACTCAGATGATTCCTATAACAGCCCAGGTTTCAGTCTTACCTTCAATACAGTTTCAGGTAAATAATCGTTGATTTTATAATGTACAAATTATCGTAATCCACTGCATTGCATTGTATGATCATCCAAATAATAATCAATGAAATTTCAATTAACACTGAACATAAAAAACCCGCAAGAACGCAAAGAATGTGTCTCAAAATTGTGACCTCCCAACAGAAAACCACCACTCTCTAAATTTGAGATTTGATATATCCTATCTTGTCATACATCAACCAATTCAACATTCATACCTGCACAAAATGCAAACAAGTTTTTAAGTATAGGTCTATGTGTACACCTCATATCGTGCACTTTTTGACCTCGGAACAGGTCTATCGCTTTTCGCATAAATAAATGTAAGATTGTGTTTGTTTTGAAAATGATTTACTATTACAAGAGTATTCTACATGTAACGAAGCCTAACGTGCAACAGTACAAAATAGCAATAATTCTGCATTAGGCGTTATAATTCGAGAGGTACATGTAGGCTACGCAGAATTGTTCATACATTTCCCAAACTATATGAAACAATAAATTATGTCATTCCTTCCGTTATCCAGGAATGTCAGTGGTCTAGTCGGTTACAGGTGCATTTGTAGTAAACGCACTGTAGTAATTTACTGACTGTTTCATTTTGTCATAATAGTCTGTACCCAAGCGTATTTCTTTGGTCTTAATGGAACTATATCATCGCCGAATTATCCGAACTATTACGACAACAGCCTGGATTGTGACAGTTTTGTCTCTGTCTCGTCTGGGCACACCGTGGTTATTACGTTTGTGGCATTCAGTACCCAGTGGTACAATGATTGGGTAAAGGTATGCATTGAATGGTTTAAACAAATCGATGCTAGATGATAAACATTTGACAGAATTACAACAAAGTGAAACAAATCTGTAGTGCTATTGACATGCGTTAAGTGATATGTTCAGCGCTCTACTTCCTTGAAGTGGAATAAAATGTATCCGTTGAGTGAAAAATAATTATGTCTTTAACTACTCCTCGCTATATTGCCTGGATACCACTTTTGGTGTCCTGATTTTGAAAATGAGGCAACAACCAAACGTGCAAGTAGAATATGTGTACTTTATTGAACGTGTTTCAAAGTCTTTTCGACTTTCCTTAGAACGCCTTTGTTTCTGTCAGCGCGATCTTGTGTGTCATGACGACTATATTGTTTGTGCTATGTTTGTTGAACAACAGCATTTTTTATTCTACATGAAACAACTCATTTCTTGGACTCTTGCGTATATTCAGTGAATTCAAAATTCATTTCCCTAGTAGTCTACATAGACTTTGGTCTTCGCGTATATAATGCAAGTTATCTGCTCTGTTTGTTTCGTGTAGATTTCGTGTGCTTCTGGTAACGACTTCACATCGTCACAATATTCTGGCTCACAGGTTCCTGCAGCTTTAACGATAACTTCCTGCAACCTTGTAAAAGTGCATTTTCACTCAGATGATTCCTTTAACAACACAGATTTCAGTCTTACGTTCAATTCAACTTCAGGTAAATAATCGTCCATTAATTTTCATAATGTACAAATTATCGTAAACTACTGTATTGCATTATTTGATCAGCCAGTTAATTATCAATAAAATCTGAATTAACAATGAACATACAAAACAACCGCAATAACGCAAAGAATGTGTCTCAACATGCTGACAACTCCTTCCCAACAGGAAGCCACCACTCTCGGAATTTGAGAATCATTCATATCTGAACAAAATGCAAATATATTTTACGTATAGGCCTATGTGTACACCTCAAATCGTGCACTTTTTGACCACGTAACAGGTCTATCGTTTTTCGCATAGATAAATGTAAGATTGTGTTTGTTTTGAAAATGATTTACTATTACAAGAGTATTCTACATGTAACGAAGCCTCACGTGCAACAGTACAAAATAGCATTAATTCTGCATTAGGCGTTATAATTTGAGAGGTATATGTAGGCTATGGAGAATTGTAGATACATTTCACAAACCATATGAAACAATAAATTATGTCATTCGTTCCGTTATCCAGGAATGTGAGTGGTCTAGGCGGTTACAGGTGCATTTGTAGTAAACGCACTGTAGTAATTTACTGACTGTTTCATCTTGTTATAATAGTCTGTACCCAAGCGTATTTCTCTGGCCTTAATGGAACTATATCATCTCCGAATTATCCGAACTATTACGACAACAGCCTGGATTGTGACAGTTTTGTCTCTGTCTCGTCTGGGCACACTGTGGTTATTACGTTTGTGGCCTTCATTACCCAGTGGTACAATGATTGGGTAAAGGTATGCATTGAATGGTTTAAACAAATCGATGCTAGATGATAAACATTTGACAGAATTACAACAAAGTGAAACAACTCTGTGGTGCTATTGACATGCGATAAGTGATATGTTCAGCGATCAACAGTACTTCTTTGCAGAGGAATAAAAATGTATCCGTTGAGTGAAAATTAATTGTGTCTTTAACTTCTCCTCGCTGTGTAGCCTGGATACCACTTTTGGTGTCCTGATTTTGAATATGAGGCAACAACCAAACGTGCAAGTAGAATATGTGTACTTTATTGAACGTGTTTCACAGTCTTTTCGACTTTCCTTAGAACGCCTTTGTTTCTGTCAGCACGAGCACGTGTGTTGTGACGTCTATATTGTTTGTGCTATATTTGTTAAACAACGGCATTTTCTATCCTACATAAAACAACGCATTGCTTGGACTTCTGTGTATATTCAGTGAATTCAAAATTCATTTCCCAAGTAGGCTACATAGCCTTTGGTCTTCGCGTATTTAGGCCTAATGCAAGTTATCTGCTGTTTCTTTCATGTAGATTTCGTGTGTTTCTGGTAACGACTTCACATCGTCACAATATTCTGGCTCACAGGTTCCTGAAGCTTTAACGATAGCTTCATGCAGCCTTGTAAAAGTGCATTTTCACTCAGATGATTCCTATAACAGCCCAGGTTTCAGTCTTACCTTCAATACTGTTTCAGGTAAATAATCGTTGATTTTATAATGTACAAATTATCGTAATCTACTGCATTGCATTGTATGATCATCCAAATAATAATCAATGAAATTTGAATTAACACTGAACACAAAAAACCCTCAGGAACGCAAAGAATGTGTCTCAAAATTCTGACCTCCCAACAGGAAGCCACCACTCTCGGAATTTGAGATTTGATATATCCTATCTTGTCATACATCAACCAATTCAACATTCATACCTGCACAAAATGCAAACAAGTTTTTAAGTATAGGTCTATGTGCACACCTCATATCGTGCACTTTTTGACCTCGGAACATGTCTATCGCTTTTCGCGTAAATAAATGTAAGATTGTGTTTGTTTTGAAAATGACTTGCTATTAGGCCTACAAGAGTTTTCTACATGTAACGAAGCCTAACGTGCAACAGTACAAAATAGCAATAATTCTGCATTAGGCGTTATAATTCGAGAGGTACTTGTAGGCTATGGAGAATTGTAGGTACATTTCCCAAACCATATGAAACAATAAATTATGTCATTCGTTCCGTTAGTCAAGGATGTCAGTGGTTTAAGACGGTTACAAGTGCATTTGTAGTAATCACACTGTAGTATTTAACTGACTGTTTCATTTGTTTTAATAGTCTGTACTAACGCGTATTTCTCTGGTCTTAATGGAACTATATCATCGCCGAATTATCCGAACTATTACGACAACAGCCTGGATTGTGACAGTTTTGTCTCTGTCTCGTCTGGGTACACCGTGGTTATTACGTTTATGGCATTCAATACCCAGTGGTACAATGATTGGGTAAAGGTATGCATTGAATGGTTAATACAAATCGATGCTAGATTTTGCAGAATAGCTTAAACAAAGTGATATGTTCAGCGATCTACTTCTTTGACATGGAATAAAATGTTTTCGTTGAGAAAAAATACATCTTTAACGTCTCGCTATATCTCCGGCATAGCTGTTTTAGTGTCCTGTTTTTGAGAATGCTGCAAATACCAAACTTGTAAATAGAATAGGCTATGTGTTCTTTATTGAACCGTATCCTAAGAAATACGGTGACGATCTGGTGAGAACTCTCGAACGACGCTAAAGTCAAAATATGCTGTTACAAAGCAGACATCTAAGTTGTTCTGCATAGGAGTAATGTAAAGTAAAGAAACAACTGGTAGAACACATTGTCCATCGTCGCATACAAAATGTGCGTGCGACGATGGACAATGCGTCTACCCGATTTAATCTGGTATTCGCGTCGTCTATCCTAGTCCAGCATTCAGGGGCATCACATCGTCTACAGTCGTGCGTATTCCGGTTGATCGCATTGTTTGTCAGGTCTTTGGAAACGATTCAATAAAGTAGCTATAGGCCTACATAATGTGATCGACCACGGCAAAAGTAGGCTTATTGTGGGCAGAAATAAGAATTTATTTTATTCTCCCACAACAAGCTCCACTTTCAAATGACGCATTATTTATCTTATTTTTGAATAAGTAAGGACCATAAAATAGCCTTCACGACGCCACATGCCAAGTACATCACGTGACGACATGAGTAAAAAATACATCTTTAACGTCTCGCTATATCGCCGATGACACGAAACGGAGTATCCTCCCTGAAAGCTATCCGGGGGATGAATTAATCTATCCCCCCGGATGGAATTAACCGGTCTATACTATCCGGGGGATAAACCATTCTATCCTCTTTTTGAAAAAATGCGCATAATAATTTTTTTTTGTGTAATCAAAATTGAAAGTGACTCTAATTGTTTTAAGTGTCCTAAGCAATGCCCAGAGAAAGGTAACTCGAATTTATTTAGTGACTCTGAGTGTTCTTAAGTGTTTTAAAGGTTTTAAGTGCTCTAAAAACAGGGCAAAACAAATTATATAGTAGGAAAAAAACATACCTGTTAGTGTCATTGTTCAAAACAAAGCAGATGAAAATTAATTTGCCAAAAAAATTACACGCGGAATCGTTTTTTTCGACTTTTTTTAATTTGGGGGGATACAATTAATACGGGGGATACTCTATATTTCGTGACACCGGCATAGCTGGTGTCCATCGTCGCACGCACATTTTGTGTGCGACGATGGACAATGTGTTCCACCAGTTGTTTCATGCTAACGACACTCTGTGATAAGAAAGATCATTTGCGTCGTGCTCCTCCTTCGTACAAGCATAGCACGAATAGTGGTGGAGTTTAGTATTTCTCTCCTATGCGGAACAGCTTAGATGTCTGCTTTGTAACAGCATAGACTATTTTAACTTTAGCGTCGTTTGAGAGTTCTCACCAGATCGTCCGCTATAATTATTCATTATCGTTTAGTCCATCACCAGCAGAACTGAGTTGCTGAATTTGATAAATAAAGAAATTCTCGTAGTTATTAGTATATTTATCGAAATTTCAAACCACTCTTTTATCAGCACTGAAGTGTTAGAGTAATTTTGTAAGGATGACATCGTAAACGGCTATAGTAGCACTGCGTCTGGGCTTACAATGCGGAAACTCCAAAAACTTATTGTTAAGTATACAGGGTGCGCCAAAAAAGTAATCCCCTACGGTTTTTAGCCCATATCTTGGCCAAACATACGAATTTTTAAATGAAACTTTACAGTCTTAAACGCAATTGATATTTACGTACAATGGTCAAATTGCAAAACAGTTTCAAACAGAACAAAAGTTATATAACCAAGATATGGGCGAAAACCCGTAGGGGATTATTTTTTGGCGCACCCTGTAGACCTATTTATTAAGTTTTAGGCCTCTATTTTCAGCAATCCCTCCACTGAAATATAGTAGTTGTAAAAATGTCCGCTTAAAATGCTAAAATTGCAATGCAGAAAATTAGAAAAAATACGGGGAGGAGAATATCCCTCCCCCAAACCCTCCCATCTCAGAAACTTTAATTCATCAGACGAATGGACTAGATAACATATTGCCGAGAGGGAAGGCCGACCCAGGAAGGGGTGGGGGAAGAAGATGGATTGTGCCCGGCTGCTTAGGGGGTATAGAAGTCCCTGGTTAACACCAATGGGCGGAGACTTAGGGGGAACAGGGGAACGGTCCTCTGAATGAACGTGTGAGGGACAGCCCATGCACTTCCCCCCCCCCCCAATTGTTAAGTGTCTTAACATGGACACTTCATGAATACACTGCACACTGGCGAACAAATGACTAAAAAAGTCAACATTTTTGAGCTGAGAAAATGGGTTTTTCCTGGAGATTTCGGCCAAATGACTAAAAAGAGGTCATCAACTTTTTTGGCAGAGAAAATGTGTTTTTTGTGGAAATTTAGGTCAAATGACTAAAAAAAGGTCATCAATTTTTTGGGCAGAGAAAAAATGTTTTTTCCCTATAGATTTGGGCCATATGACTTTTAAAAAGGTCGTCAGAAATTTTGGTCGGCAAAAACGGAAAATTTCGTCGTCCACTCGTCCGGCAAAAATCTCGCAAGTCACCGCCCAAGTTCCGCCCTGTCGTAGCCGATACCGATAATTCCTGTGGATCATAGCATCTATAAATAAACAAATTTAAATATTATTATTTGTTCGTTATTTCTTCCGATTAATCACGTCGTTCGTGGTTGCTCATTATTCCAACGGATTACAATGTCTAACGTCGTTGATAAATCTAGATAGCTTATTCTTGTTGATTCCGAAACTTTATACTTCCTGTTTCCTTTCGACTTTCATTAGGAAGCTTTATTTTTTTTAGGTGAGTCGTGACTTTTATTTTGTCTGAGCTATGTTTGTTAAAAGAAGACATTTTCTGTCTTAAATGACACTACGCATAGCTTAGACTTACGTACTTTTTGCAATAATTACACGCTTCGTTGTGTATTTTCTGCGAACTCAAATTTTATTTCCCAAATAGGCTACATAGATTTGGTCTTCGCTTATTTAATGCAAGTTATCTGCTCTGTTTGTTTCATGTACATGTAGATTTCGTGTGCTTCTGGAGAAGACTTTACATCGTCACAGTATTCTGGCTCACAGGTTCCTGCAGCTTTGACGCTATCCTCCTGCAATCTTGTAAAAGTGCATTTTCACTCAGATGGTTCCTATAGCAACACAGGTTTCAGTCTTACGTTCAATTCAACTTCAGGTAAATAATCGTTGATTTTATAATGTACAAATTATCGTAATCTACTGAATTGCATGATATGATCATCCAATTAATAATCAATGATATCTGAATTAACATTGAGTATACAAAAAAAACCGCAAGATCGCAGAGAATGTATCTCAAAATGATGACCTCCCAACAGGAAACCACCACTCTCAGAATTTGAGATTTGAAATATCCTATCTTGTCATACATGAATCAATTCAGCTTTCATTTCAGAACAAAAATGAAAAAAGCTTTAAGTATAGGTCTATGTGAACACCTCAAATCGTGCACTTTTTGACCACGGAACAGGTCTATCGCTTTTCGCATAAATAAATGTAAGATTGTGTTTGTTTTGAAAATGACTTGCTATTAGGCCTACAAGAGTTTTCTACATGTAACGAAGCCTAACGTGCAACAGTAAAAAATAGCAATACGTCTGTACTAGGTGTTATAATTCGAGAGGTACATGTAGGCTGTGGAGAATTGTACATACATTTCCCAAACCATATGAAACAATAAATTATGTCATTCGTCCTGCTAGTCAAGAATGTCAGTGGTCTAGGCGGTTACAAGTGCATTTGTAGTAAACGCACTGTAGTAATTAACTGACTGTTTCATTTTGTTACAGTCTGTACTAATGCGTATTTCTCTTAATATTGTAAGAGTTACTGTAATCAAAACGGGCGCGATCAAAGGGGCGAAACCGAATAGAACGAAAGGCTAGAAGGGCAATTATAGCAGGTCGGTAAGTCAAAGGGTGCAAGTTTTAAAAGACAAAAGGCAACCGAAAAGGGTAAATAAATAGTGTGTTTATAAAGCCGTTTTTTCGGCAATCCAGCTTCTTTTTCATCAATAAAGGAACCTACATCCAGCTAATTTATTTATTTAACGTTTTTCGTCATTCCAGTCTGTATTTCAGATCTATAAAAACCTCTATCAAGCCTCCAATTATTTAACGTTTTTCGTCATTCCAGCTTCTATTTCAGATATATAAAACCTTCATCCAGCTTTCAATTATTTGGCGTTTTGACTTTTACCCTTTATTAGGCTACATGTATATGCGCCTTTTTTGATTGCGCCCTTTTAAACATGCGCCGTTTTGATTTCGCCCTTTCTATCATGCGCTCTAAAAACTATGCACTCTATTGAATTTCGCCTTTTTTAATGCGCCCTTTTGAAATGCGCCCCGTTGATAGTGAACCCAGCTATTCACGTTCCCGCTCTTTACTGCTACAGTCTCTGCTGTGCAACGTGCTGCGTGTGTAGGACGAATGACCGATAGTTTGCAATCGTGACATACTTTAATGAACATGTTAAGGTAGATATTGCTTGAGATCCGGTGTCATGAAATAGGGTGACCCACCCCTAATAGTAGTTTCCCTCAGAAGTTGAAAAACCGCTTCCGCGCCTTTGCAAATTTACTTATATTTGCTTTGTTTTGAACAATGACACTAACCATCTAACAGGTATGTTTATTTCTACTATATCAATTTTTTGCTTTGGTTCTAGTGCATTTCGAACATTTAGAATACTAAGACCTCTTAGAGTAATTGACTATATTCGAATTGCCTTGTACTGAGCATTACTTAGGGCACTTAAACCAATTATAGCGACTTTAAATTTTGATAACAGCATAAATTTATCAATTTGTACGCATTTTTCAATAATTGGGATCGAAGGGTTTATCGTAATCGTAACCGTAAACTCCACATTTCCAGAGCGCTACTCGAAAACCAAGCGCAGTGCACCAGCTTATTCACCTGATACTCTATAGTCTATACCTGGTATATTCAATCCCCGGATAGCTTCAATAGGGGTATAATATCCCGTGGCACTGGCACAATTATGTTGGGATGTGTAAAGCCAGTATAATTGCTATCCGTTTCACGGAGGCGTGAGTGCGACGATCTGAAACCTACATCTAGCCTGTTTAGTGCTTACTCGATCGCCACTTCCGAATGAAGTAGTCAAACAGACCTTCCTCTTTCGTTCTCTGCCATCAGGCAGTTTCGTGTGTCCAACGACGCCACTCATCTCTATTTTTTTTACTCTTTCTTCAGTCCACTGCCACAGTAGCCATCCCAAAGCTGTATTTAGGGGTGCTGTTTTGCGTGTTTGAGCACCCCGAATTGAGTTGATATATACACATGAAATAATGCAATTTATTCACAAACGATGTAGGCCTAAGAACGGTGTCAGGTTGGGTCGTTTCGAAGCTCTTATTTCTATGTGAGACTTTACAATAGATTAAATCACGACGATGACCTAATCATGACGGTGATGTTGATGCTGCTGAAGTTCTGAGAAAAAAATGGATAGACTTTGCTCAGATCTTCAAAATATCAATGCAGACTGGATAATTAACCTAGGCTACTACAGGAGTAAAGAGATGCACTCGTAGTGTCACTGTTTAAAAAGGGAAATAGAATTGAGCATGACAACCACCGATCAGTTAGATCTAACCAATGTGGTTCGCAAAGTCGTAGAAAGAATTATTTGGGATAGGATAGTTGAATATTTGAATGAGCATGACCTTATAAAGGGAAGTCAACATGGATTTACTAGAGGCCATTCGTTTTCAACAAAATAATCCGTATACATCTCACTGTTGCAATCGACTGTCTGTTTCGTTGTGCTATACAGACTGTGCAAATGAGTATTTCTCTGGTACTACTGGAACAATTTCATCCCCGAATTACCCGAGGAATTACGTCAATAATCTAGATTGCTACAGTTACATCTCTATCCCGTCTGGACACGCAGTCATCACTACCTTTATGAGATTGAATACCCAGTCGTACTACGATTGGGTGAAGGTATGTTTAAGCGTTTTATACAAATGTCTGTTAGATGATGAATAGCCTACTAGACAAATTTCATTCATTAATAATCATTTGAGTATTAATATAGCACTTCTGCCATGAAAATGCGGAGAGGCGCTTTCGTCTAGTCTGGGTACCCGACACAAATCAATCGAATCAAAATCAATTTGTTCTGAGAAATCAACCCAAAGCCAAAGTTGGCAAAGCACAAACAATAATATTCTGTGTAAATAATATCAATGGCACACCTTGAGCATATCGGGTGGTTCATCAAAAGGTTCGGCCAGAAAGGGAGAGACACCGCTAGTCCATGGGTATTGGGTAACCCAAAAGAAGGTTTTATGTCAAGGTGGTGTTACTAAAATGTCGATATTAAGGAGCAGAGGGCACGAGTAAAGAAAGGAACGTGGCATAATGACACTGGTATCAATTTCTCAGCAGTAAGACAAAATAAAACGGCAAAACAAATATGAATGATATCAAAGATTACTAAGAATGATAATTATTATCAAGTACAAATAGTAATCAAGTAAAATTAAGTCAAATGGAACTCGTGGTAAACAATTATAAACAAATTATTAACTATATGGATTTTGAATATGCAGACATGCATTTAACTTAAAAATCATTGTTGAGAACCATATCAACTGAGATAGTAGGCCTATTGCGCATATGCTGGCTAATAGCAGCCTAAACAAATAGTCTTAGTCTCTTAGACAATTGTATTGTATTGTATTGTATTGTAGCCTATCTATAAATTTATAAAGCGCAGTGCACACCAATCAGAGCCCAGTACGTTAGACCAAGAGAGAAAAAAGTAGTATTGAGACACCGAAAAGAGGCATTAGACCCACCAGTTAATATGGAGGAACGAGTTGAAGGAGGAAGCTGGTTCCACAATGCCGGGCCAATGAGAGCAAAGGCACGCTTTTTAGCTAAGGCAGTCCTAGCTCGCGGGACGAAGAGATCATGCCGATCTAAGGAGCGTAGCGGGTGAAGAGAAGTGGCCGAGGTCGGCAGATGGATGAGGTCACGGAGGTATATGGGAGCTCGGCCAGTACATGACCGGGAGATTAATGTCAGTACTTTGAGTTGTATCCTATCAATAAGGGGAAGCCAATGGAGATGGTCAAACATAACAACAGAGATGTGTGAATAGCGAGGAAGCCGGGCTATTAGTCTGGCCGCAGAGTATAGGACAGACTGAAGAGGGGAGAGACGAGCTTTATGAAGGCCAACCAATAGCGAATTACAATAGTCAACTCGGGAACAGACGAAGGCATGAACAATTGAAGTAAAGACAGAGGAGGAGACAGAGCGACGGATTGCCCTAAGCCGCCTGAGATGAAAGTAGGAAGAACGAGTGTGACTGGCAATGTGTGGAGCAAAGGTAAGCATGCTGTCCAGGACTACTCCAAGGTCTCGAACACCTGATTGGAAAGTAAAGTAGGGAAATCTCTCTTTAAGTTAAGAAGGGCCAAATCAAGCTTAAGAAGCTGCTGGCGAGTGCCGAACCAAATGAGCTGCGTCTTATTTGGATTCAGAGAGAGCCGGTTGGAAGACATCCAAAGCTGCAAATCTCGAGAAAGAGCATCTACGCGGGCAGCAAGAAGAAACTGAGAGGATGATGGACCATGGACAAGTGCCTGCGCATCATCAGCATAGAGGTGACCAGTTGCCAAGTGTTTAGAGAATATGGATGGAATGTCAGCAGTAGGCCTATACAAGAGATTCACTTATTCGGGAAAACTATTAGCGAATAACTACTGAGGTAATAATTTAATAAATCAATCATTCCAATAATATAGACGGACCCCGCCAGCCCAAAAAGAGGTTTCAAATTCAGTGCGAAATGATTCTAGTAGAGTCCCAGGGTGTAGGCGCAGCTCTAAAGGAATGTCATTCCATGTCACTGAGCTCACATCAGAGATTTCTAGATTCTTCCTAGTTGCATTAGAACGAAGGTAACCAGAATGGTTCGCTTTCCGCAAAGCATAGGGGACGAGGTCTTGGTACCCGACTTTGCCGCATCACCCTCGGAGGTATTGTGGCGAGACCCCGACGACTTCTCCATACAGTTGCAGCCTCTCTAAACTCAATACGCTTGCGGTTAAGAAACCAATGAGTAGCATCCAACATGCAGCCAGAGACGAAGCCATTTTTGGGGTTTTGTCAAAACGGCAGCGAATAGGTTAATGCGCACTGCAGAGCGCAGGGTCCAAAAATGGCATTAGATAGGTCTATCGCATAGTCTATCGTAGAGAGCGCAGCTGAACAGTTTTGTCATTGAGCAGCATTCTGTAATTGTTGTTCAGTTAAAATTTCATTTCCATGCACATAGGCCCAGTGTTTGCACTTAACTTACTTGAAAGCACGTTTGCCCTGTTTTTCGTAGATTGCGTGTGTGTCTGGAATTGCCTTTACACCGACATCCTATTTTGGCTCACATACCCCTGCTGCTTTGGCGATATTCGACTGCAGGCTTCTAGAAGTGCTTTTTCACACAGATGCTTCTACTACCTACACAGGTTTCAACCTCACATACAACATCACTTCAGGTAAATTATCATGATATAGGCCTACAAATTATTGTTGACTACTGCAAAGTTATCTATGATTATTAAACTAGCGAATAAAGGAAACTGAATGAAAACTGAAACGTCAGACGAACGTAGGGAATGTACCTTAAAAATCAACATCCACAACATGGAGACTTAAAACATGACCCTGTAGGTCTAGTCAGAATTAAAGATGGACGACCTAGGCGACATGTTAGGCCTAATTCAGAATTCAAACCGCCCTGTAGCCAAGGCTTTCACCAATGCATTTGTGTCCGCTATGTTGCAAAACAAAGAAAATAGAGAAGATTCACGACTACCTGGCATGTTCTAATTTAAGGCACAGACTCTTCAAGATTTCCAGTTAGTTTCCGATTTCAAATCTCATCTCTTCTGAGCAGCCCATCTGCACTCCTCTCTGGTTTTCCGACAACGGGGCTGTGCCATGAATAGTATGTGGTATCTCAGGACATCCGCCAGAACTCGACGTAGTTTCTTGTGAATAAGTTGGTCGGGTCTTCCGTAGGTCTTTACTTAGTCTAAGGTAGCTCTAATTGCATTTGGAATTTGTCATTAAGATTAGCATTGTTAATTAAGTCTGTGGAAGACAAACAGCATCTCGATCACAACCATGATTAAACTCGACGGAACCTTGGTAGTAGTAGGGTGAGTGCGGATTCTGGTGCAGCAATTAAAAACCCATTAAAAAGTCATTAAAAAGCCATTAGTCACGCCCTGAGGCGTCATCGGCCACGCCCCCTATTCATTGAAAGGTCATTAACTACTGGTGCAGCAATTAAAACGTCATTAAGAACGCAATTAGCTACTGGTGCAGTAATTAAGAAGAGGTGATTAAGATCTCGGTAATGACGCAGGTGTGCTGCGCCCTCGGGCGATGGCTTTACGACCAGATGATTAAGATCTTGATAACGACGCAGGTGTGCTATACCCTCGGGTAATGACTTTACGACCAGGTGATTAAGATCTCGGTAATGACGTGCCCTCGGGTAATGGTTTTATTACGCGCGATGGAGTGCGATAACAATCTTTAGGGCGCCGCAGCCCAGACGATATAATTACAGGATGTCCAGGCTCCTGGCGCCGGCATGTCTGCACAGGTATTCTTTACACGCGATGGCGTCACCCTGGATGCGATAGCAATCTGTATGGCACCACAGTCCAGACGATATAATCGCAATATGTCCAGGCTCCTGGCGCCAGCATGTCTGCACAGGTATCGTGTGCGAAAAGTAGTTCCGGTAGTGACGTATACAAAGAGCAAATAGTTCGCCACACGGTTCCTATGTGCGTAGGCACACAACCTAACTGAGTACTTCGTTATATTCCTACGCGATGACTACTAGCCTATAAAAAATTCGACAGTCGCCAACTTCTTTCATTCGACTTGGAATTTGCAGAGGGTTTTCTTCAACATCAACAGAGATATAGTTACACAGTCAGCAGATTTATCGGACTTCGAATTCAATTTTCATCAACATCGATTGAATCTTCGTGTTCTACTTCAAAAGCGTTTGAACGATAGCCACAATGCAGACTTGTAAGTAATTTTGATTCGTAACTGCAAGTAATCAATCTCACAGTTCTAAACAATTTTTTATATATCTTATTTATTTGTACCACGATATATTTATTCATTCATTCTGAGAATTTATATAGCGCCCCATTCAAGATATCTACTCAGAGGCGATCTAAGCACTAACTGGTCGAAACGATGTTAAGAGTCATAACGATCGAAACATAACAATTTGCAAAACAAAACACAGAAAGCTGAAAGAAAAAATGGATATAATTATATATCATTCTCGTATATCGTTAATAAAATTCTTATTGTGCCGGCTTTATTCAACCAAGTATCAATGCTATTTTGTGAAACAAGCAACACTTATTATTGTTTTTGGTTACCATTAACCTTTGCAGTCTTTAAATTTTTTTTTATCCTAGCCTCATATAAGGCCTGAATTAAATTTGTCTTTATTACTTAGCGTATTGGTAATCATTCTATATTTGCATTATATATTATGGACATATTATAAATTTTCTACATATATATATATATAAACATCATATATATTATATAATCATGCATATCACATATAAATATGATATATATATACAGCATATATATATAACCATTCAAATGATATAAATATAATGCATATATCATATATTTATAAAAAATTATATATATATATGGTATATATCATAATAGAACATAATTCATATATATATATATATATGTGAATGATATATCATGTATAAATATTATTATTATTATATATTATATATTATTATAAATTATTTTTAATATTATATATTATTATTATATATATATTTTTATTATATATATATCATTATATTCTTAATATATTATTATATATTATTATTATTATTACTATTATTATTATTATTATTATAAAAATTATATAATATTATATATTATTATTAAAAAAAAAATTTAAAGTGTTTTTAATATTTTATATATTATATATATCATTATATTATTAATATATTATTATTATATATTACTATTATTGTATATTATTATTATTACTATTATTATAAAAATTATATAATATTATATATTGCTATTATTATTTGATATTATTATATATTATTATATATTGTTATATATTATTAATATATTATTAATATATATATTTTTATTTTCAATTTCCATTAATTTCAGTTTCCGTTTATTTCAGTTTTCGTTAATTTCAGTTTTCGTTGATTTCAGTTTTCAATAATTTCAGTTTTCGTTAATTTCAGTTTCCGTTAATTTCAGTTTTCGTTGATTTCAGTTTTCGATAACTTCAGTTTCCGTTAATTTCAGTTTTCGTTGATTTCAGTTTTCGTTAATTTTAGGTTTCGATGCAGTTTCAATTGTCATTTTTTTTTTCATTCATCAGCAAAGTATGTTGGTGAACTTTATAGCAACAACTTTCGGAAATGTGTAAACACTTTCGAATTATCTTACAAATGAACTGCGAATATAAGAATTCGTTATTATTTTCTGCTAAATTATTCGTTATGTATTATATTTCAGCTTTAATCGACGGAAATATATCAGATTCCGAATATCAGAGTGCCATGGACGAATTGGATCGTCGATGGACTCTTAGAATGGACGTTAGAAATTCTGATTTCAGACTTCAACGGCAAGATTCGAATAATCTAGGTATGTCATTAACTATTGTTTGAACAACCTTTCATAGAAATCTAGTTTTTTGACAAATTTGTAATTTCAGTTTCATTTATTTTAAATTGTTCCAATTTCAGTTTTTGTTATTTTCAGTTGTCATACAAATTTTCGATTCTTCGTTATTTTCCAATTGTTTCGATGTTAAATTATTACATTGGTAAATTTTTTAGGGATGAAAAGACGTGCAGAAGGCGAACCATCAACCTCGGCGAAGATTCAAAGTATGTGGAAATTTTTGTGAAAGATTATTCTACGATTTCCAATTTATTTTATTTGAATGATTTCAAATTTATTTTATGTGTTTCAAATTTATAATTTATTTTCAAATTTTTAAGTTTTAGATATTTGAACGGATGTGTTTTGTATCTTTTTAAGAAAAGGACACATATTGTCGCAACTGCTCTGCGTACAAAAAGACGAAATTGAACGACAACGGACTGTGCGAAATCTGCGCAAATAGGAGAATCTGCAGCGTCTGCCAACTTCGTCGTCAATCTCAGTTCTTCGACGACAATGCATCAACCTGTAACACATGCATAAGACCACCTTCCAATCGTGTTCGAACATCCGTGAGGAACGTCTTTGAGCAGGCACAATTACCAACAGATCCGAACGCCTCAGACGTACGCATGATCATTCACGATCTGGAAAATGTGATCTCTTCCACATTGGAGCAACAGCTTGCCGGAAAAGGGTATGTTATTCTTTCATAAATTGAATCCTAAACATTGTAACAAAGCATTAATTAAATCTATAATAATGAATTAAATCATCAGTTCGATGACATGCGAAGCTTTATTTTTATTTCAGCCCTATCAAATGGTATCTGGCGGCTGATTTTAAATTCAACCGAGAAGACGCCGAAGGCAGCACCAGGACAACCACAGCATATTTTCAAATCAAATCCAGAAATACTTTTAAATCAATCGTCATCTAATCAGCATCTCGAGGATGCGATAGTCAGATTGGAGGCGTTGGCTGACACTTTCACCAACGATGGGTCCGGCTGGTCTATCGACCGTGTAGATAATCTTGTATTACACACGGCCGAATACGACCCCATTGGGGGATCCTCATATATTCAAAGTCCGAAGTGGCTGGCGGATAAGAAAGCCACTATAAATGTTCAGAACACTGACGATAAATGTTTTGTGTATAGCGTTCTCGCTCATGTCCATCACGTGAAGCAAAATGCTGAGCGTGTCTCAAAATACAAACCATACATGCAGGAATTAATCACCGAAGGACTGGCATTTCCCATCGAGATTGGTCAAATGCCATTATTCGAAACCAAGAATCCCGATTATGCGATCAACGTGATCTGCATCAGTTCGAATGAAGATCATACTTTCGTTCCATTATTCGCGTCAGAACACCGAGATCGAAAACACAAGGTAAACTTACTGTTGTTGAGTGAGGGCGAGAGAAGGCATTATATATTAATTCGAAATCTTTCCCGTCTATTATCCAGGCGAAATTCACGCCTCCATTGCTTCACGACCGAAGTGGGATTGAGAAACCACATTTCGGAATGTAGCACACATGGCGTTCAGAAAGTCAGATACCCTTCACCCGAAAATAACACATTGAAATTCTCAAACATTCAAAACCAAATGCCCATTCCATTCGCAATATATGCAGACTTTGAATCTTTCCTTTGCAAAACCGATATTGACGCTGGTAACTCGACGAAATTTTGTGATACCCACACCCCAAGCGGATTTTGCTGCCTGACGGTCTCGACCATCGACGGATATAACAACGAGCGACCGTACGTTTATAGTGGCGACAATGTCGTC
Organism: Lumbricus terrestris; assembly: GCA_949752735.1. Taxonomy (NCBI): domain Eukaryota; kingdom Metazoa; phylum Annelida; class Clitellata; order Crassiclitellata; family Lumbricidae; genus Lumbricus; species Lumbricus terrestris. The sequence goes on from OX457042.1 coordinate 46,404,726, forward strand.
GACGCGTTCTTTGTACATTTAAAATCGGAGCAAGTGCGAATCAACAAAATTCTGGCGAAGAACGAACCCATGACACCGCTTTCGGACTTACAATTGACCGCCTTTGCAAATTGTACCAATTGCCCATCATGCGACGCCAATCTTACGAAAGAAAGCAAAGTAAGACACCATTGCCACGTAACCGGCCAATTCATTTCCGCGCTTTGCAACAATTGTAACCTGCAGTACAAATATAAGAGGTCGAAAGTTGGGGAGAACGAATACAACTATCTCATCCCTGTTGTATTTCACAACCTAAAGGGGTACGATTCACATATCATCCTCAAGCATCTGTCCCGATTTTTCGCTTCGAAGGATGTCTTCGTTATCGCCAACAACATGGAGAAATATCTAGCGTTTGAAATCGATGGCCTACGTTTCGTGGATTCCCTACAATTTCTCAACTGCAGTCTAGACACCTTGGTGAAAAATTTAACAAAAGACCGAAATTCCAAATTCGTTCATATGCGTAGGCTCTATCCGAACGATGATCAATTCAAGTCGTTGCTTCGGAAAGGAGTCTACCCATATGAATATATGGATTGTGCGGAAAGAATGTACGAGACATGCTTGCCCCCGCAGGATCAGTTCTTCAGTCGTTTGGCGGATGAACATATCAGTGATGACGATTATTCACATGCTCGAGACATCTGGTCAAAATTTGGCATGCGTTCGATGAGAGACTATCACGATCTGTACTTGAAGACTGATGTAGTGCTTCTAGCCGATGTGTTCGAAGAATTTCGAAAGATGTCTTCGAATTTCTATCGGCTGGATCCGCTACATTATTTTTCAAGTCCAGGTCTGAGTTTCGACGCATGCCTGAAGATGACCGATGTCTCGCTGGAATTGATCGTCGATCCTGATCAGTTCCTTTTCGTCGAGAAGGGAATGCGAGGTGGGGTGAGCATGATAACAAATCGATACGCCAAAGCCAACAACCCATATCTCGCTCAAGGATATGATGCCACAGCAGAAACAAGTTACATAATGTACTTGGACTGCAACAATCTTTATGGTTTCGCTATGAGCGAACCATTACCGACAGGCAAATTCCGATTCCTGAACCCCGAAGAAATCGAGAATTTCGATGTGAGTTCTAAACATGAAGACGATTTGAAGGGGTACATTCTCGAGGTGGATATGGAATATCCACCTCATCTGCACAATCCACATAACGATTATCCGCTAGCTCCTGAAAAGATGGCGATAACGAAGGACATACTTTCCCCATATGCAAATGAATTGGCCGGCAAATTGGGAATCAAATTCAATAACAATAAAATTCAGAAATTGATACCAAATTTAAATTCCAAGGTAAATTACGTTCTACATTACAGAAACTTGCAGTTCTACGTGGCAATGGGTCTTAGGCTTACCAAAATTCACAGAATCCTAGAGTTTGACCAATCTCGATGGTTGAAACCATATATTGATTTTAACACCGCTAAGCGGCAGATGGCCGCTAACTCGTTCGAGAAAGATCTGTTCAAGTTGATGAACAATTCCGTGTATGGGAAGACCATGCAGAATAACCGTAAGCATCTGGATGTGAGACTTGTAACGAACGAGAGGCAAGCGAAACGTTACATAGCTCGGCCGACGTTCAAGTCATTCAGCATCATAAATGAAGACCTCACTGCAATCCAAATGATCAAATCTGATGTGATGCTGGACAAGCCAATATACGTCGGCATGAGTATTTTGGATATCTCCAAGCTGCATATGTATCGGTTTCACTACGAACATATGCAGAAGTTGTACGGTGAAAGAGCGAAGTTATTATTCACCGATACAGACAGTTTGTGTTACCATATTCGGACCGACGATGTGTATTTGGACATGCGTCATCACATGACCGAATACGACACATCCGACTACCCCGCCGATCACTTTCTGCATAGCAAAGCTAATGCGAAAGTGATCGGCAAGTTCAAAGATGAGTCGAATGGGCAACCACCTTTGGAATTTGTGGGTTTACGTTCAAAAATGTACAGCCTTTTGCTTCCCAAGGATTACGAAAAGAAAACGGCCAAAGGTGTGAAAAGGTCGTGCGTGTCCAAATACATACGTCACCAAGATTACGCAAACTGTCTGTTTGACGAAACGTCGACCACCGCGAAATTTTACACGATTCGAAGTGTCAAACATCAATTACACACCGCCGAAATTTCAAAATCTGCTCTTTCGCCGTACGACGACAAGAGATATCTGTTAAATAATAGCGTTTCGCTTGCCTACGGCCATGTGTCGCTTAAATGCTAGTCCTTCTGATCCATAAACTCGCTGTAAATTCAAATTGTAAATAGTGTATAATATGATGTCTATCAATGTTGCTTAACTTTGTATGTTCACTTGATGTCAAAGACATTGTATAGATTTGTAGAAAGACAATTTGAAATGCAGCTTAACTTCACATGTTCGTTGGATGGAAAAGACACTGTATAGATCTGTAGAAAGACAATTTTAAATGTTGCTTAACTCTGCATGTTCGTTGGATGGAAAAGACATTGTACAGATTTGTAGAAAGCCAATTTTAAATGCAGCTTAACTTCGCATGTTCGTTGAATGGAAAAGACATTTTCAAAATTGCGACTTGGAACATTCGAACGTATTTAGATTTATTTTAACATTTACTATTTTGAATAATATTTGTTGTTTGTGATTGAAAAAATTATCAACTCGTGGACTTTGTGTTTCTTTTACTCACATAGGAGTTGGATAGAATTGTATCTAGTACTGTAGGATTTCTGCTAGAGCACTTATAATTTTCAGGAAAGAGAAAATAGAAATGGAATGATGTTGGAGATAGGCCTACAATGGGGAAAAAATACTAAGAGGAATAAAACAAGAATATTCACTTTAAACATGTTTATTAAATCACAACCAAAAGATTTGGTGAATGTTTCTTTAATTCGCAAATTGTTAAAGTCCGAATATATTACATATCCTACAGCTTAAGTATCCCAGTTGATTCTAGCCATTGTATCGAAAGATGAAGAAGTAAGTTCTAGATTGCTAAGAGTCGTCGTCTGAAGATTCCACATCGAATGATCGAAGTGTCGAATCACTTAGTTTTATTACACTACACGCGTAAGAATACACTGAAGTACTCACTGTTAGCTTGTGTGCCTACACGCTAACGACCAGATGACGGACTACTTTCTCTTTATAAACGGCACTGCTGGAACTGCTTTTTGTATACGATATCTGAGCAGACATATCGGCGCCAGGTGACTGGACATCCTGTAATAATATATCGTCTGGGCTGCGGCGCCCTAAAGATTGTTATCGCACTCCATCGCGCGTAATAAAACCATTACCCGAGGGCACGTCATTACCGAGATCTTAATCACCTGGTCGTAAAGTCATTACCCGAGGGTATAGCACACCTGCGTCGTTATCAAGATCTTAATCATCTGGTCGTAAAGCCATCGCCCGAGGGCGCAGCACACCTGCGTCATTACCGAGATCTTAATCACCTCTTCTTAATTACTGCACCAGTAGCTAATTGCGTTCTTAATGACGTTTTAATTGCTGCACCAGTAGTTAATGACCTTTCAATGAATAGGGGGCGTGGCCGATGACGCCTCAGGGCGTGACTAATGGCTTTTTAATGACTTTTTAATGGGTTTTTAATTGCTGCACCAGAATCCGCACTCACCCTACTACTCTTGGTGGTACCAGTACAATATTACCAGTACAATCCGCACGATCAGAGTGCTGTTGTGTCTACGTAGAGAAGACGAGAGAACATTGCTGGTGGCTGAATGGGCTGGCTAAGGAGAATCGGGGGCAGGAGCAGAAGGGAGAGGATCAGGAACGGGAAGACAAAAGAAGAGCTGCGCGCAGAAGTAACGGTGGTGGACAACATCAGGAAAAAAAGGCTCAGATGGTTCGGTTGTGTGGAACGAATGGAGGGGAAAAGATTACCACTCGCGGCCTTGCAGAAGGAGAGAGAAGCAGAGGAAGACAGCCAAAGACTTGGATGGACAATGTCAGTGAGGATCTGAAGGAGATGGATATTATCAATTCAGCATGCCAAAAGCAAAGGATCTCACCAGAAATACACAAGTCTGGAGAAGTCATGTGGGAGCCTCATCGTCGTCGCACGAAGAGAGCAAAGAGAGGGAGAGAGAGAGATAGAGAAAGAGGGAGAGAGAGAGAAAGAAATAGAGAAAGAGATTAACGACATCTACTTTTACAGAAGCTTGAGTTAATTTCAGCTAAAGTTTGAGCATAAGTACTTGGTTGTAGTTCTATACAATAAGACTTAACTGAGTAGTGAATTAATCCAAAAATGTCGTACATAGGCAATGCATATAGCCTAGTGTAGGCCTAGTCGGTAAATATCGGTCAGCCTGCAGGAAATGGATAAACAGGCTCATTGGCAGATTGAACGGTAATCATCAGACAGTTCAAAGTGAAATGTATACGAAGAGTAATAAAATGAATGACGGATAGCAAAACATAACACAAGTCAATGAACGTGGTAAGGATGTTCTTTTGCAAGTCGACATAAAAGACAAAGATAAGAAGAATTACCCGTTTCATAGAAGTGTGTGTGTGCTACAGTATAAACCTTTTCCCATTCCTGCTTATAGACCTACTCGATCTGAACTTAATGTAACAATAAAACAAACTACTTCGACCAAGTTACATCAACTTACAATAGAGTAAGATTTCAGTTTGTTTAGCCTCACACAGTAACCTCCAGGATTCTTGTTCATTGGGTTATTTGTCCCAAAAGACTGGTGCAATAGAAGTTATAAAGTTGCAATTGCAGCCTTACACAACATACTGTAATAATTAGCATGTTCTTTTGCTGTATACAGCATGCGATGATAGACATTTCTCTGATCCTACTGGAAAAATATCATCCCCGAATTATCCGAACGGTTATGCCAACGACCTCGATTGTTATGATTATATTTCTGTCCCCACTGGACACTCAGTCATCATTACGTTTTTGAGCTTCTCTACAGAGCGGAATAAAGATTGGGTAACGGTACGTATTAAGCGAATCACTGTAATAAATTATGTGTTGCTGATTAAAATTGTGAAGTGAAAGCTAAACGAAAATATTGTGTAGGCCTAACTACCATGGAAATCGTTTTGCTGTAGGCATAAAATAATATTAGGCAAGTCAAGATTTAGAATCTCGATAAATTCGAAACAACAGAAGGTATATGATAGGTGAAAACAATGGCAAATATTTTAAAAGATGATAATGGTAGAGTGTGAATTCAGAATCTGTCTTCATGCAAATTGTCTTTCCCGTTCTGTTGCGTGCACACATGGAGTTACACGCGCGTTATCCGTACTACGCTATTTCCGGCATTTGGATGGTAGGCCGTATCTCTAAATGGAGCTCGTTTATTTACAATAATTTCCTGCAGGTGACAGCAGCTGGTGATAATTAATCGACCGTGTCTTTCTGAAAGAATACCTAATTGTTTTCTAAACGCAGAATGTCACAAGTTTGAAATAGTTATTAAAATCGCTAATCGTAAAATGCATTTTTATCACACGCCTTGTCATCGTCCGTCTTTAAAGGGCAGTGTGACGATGGGACAATCGTGGGACATCATCGGAGGATCAAATTTATTCATTCATCCACTCATTCATTCATTATTTCAAGAATGAGTATCATAGCGGCCCTTCCGGAATTGAAGGGGCGCCATACGCTCTACTCATAAGCGTTCTCAGCCCAACCACAGCAATATAAATTAGATTCCAGCAACTTGTAAAATGTAATGGCATTATTTGTAGGGAGTAGGCGAATCTCCTACAGAAGTCCATTCCAAGTGGATGGCAAACTGTCCAGGGTGCGCGACGCTGTCTGGCTGGGATACCAGCGCGGTGAGCCAGCAGTTCTCCATTGGCTTGACGACCGGCCGTGTCTGAGACTGGACGACAAAGCCCACTCGGATAGACAGAGGCTCTCCCGAGAAGGCACTGCCAGACCGGTGATGCAGTCATATAGGAGATACGCTGAGTTACTGGAAGCCAGTGCAGCCTGCCGTCCATCTAAACACTGCGTACCTCGTAAACTTTCAGCTCGCTATAGCCTACTTACATGTATGTCAACTCTTCCTTGAAAGCGTTTGGTTGGGTGAGCGTGTGTGCTCGAGCCTGCCATTTTGTCACCTGTTTTTAAGGGTCAAATTTGCCAGCCGACAATGTGCTATTCTATGCGCCACTAAACATTTTTTCTGTTTATTTATTCCAGATCACGTGTATAAGTGGAAACGCCTTTACATGGCCCAATTATTCTGGTTCAAATACTCCTGCAGCTTTGACGATATCCTCATGCACCCTTGTAAAAGTGCATTTTCACTCGGATGGCTGGTTTACAAACGCAGGTTTCAGTATTGAGTACAACATCACTTCGGGTAAACCACTAATGATATCTGCGTTTAAAAAGTAGCTACTGCATGTTTATGACTATCCAAATTTTAATTAATGGAATTTGAATAAATATGCTGAGAGCACAATACGTATGCCTGTAGTCGTACATACAGTCAGGCCGTAAAGCAAGACGATCAAAGCAGTCACCTTGTACCAAGCGCTTTCAGTGCCACACGCGGTTGACCATAGGTTTTCTCTGTGATGAGAATGGCATCATTCATCACCGGGAAGCAATCCTGGAAGTGGATTTGCAGCATGTATGTGATTGGGCGTAAAATGGCTGATATACTGTACCTTCTACAGTCTAATCCTGAGTCGTTGTCAATTAGGCCTACTGTAAACTCAAAATCTTGTTAAACAGGTAACACTGGTCAACATAGAAATCGTTACTGACTGGAAAAGGCCCTAATGTGTAGCATCTTGGTGTGCTGAACACGAATATAACCATAAAAGGTTTTTATTGGCTCTCGTTTTGAAAATATTTCATATAGTTCATTTCTTATGTTTCACCATGTAAATTTATGCAGTAGAAATGCGACAATATCCTAAATAAGTCTAGAACAGTAAAGCAACCACTTAGATGACTGTTACTTCTGCTTGGTTCCTCGTCTTTCCGGGGGGGATAACGAAGCAAAAGAAGTCGACAATAGTCTACCCAAACATTCCGTCTGCATTGAGACCAGTTCCACTTGGTGATGGGTTTCCTATTCCAGAACCTCCAGCAGAATATATTTTCGTTGATTCATCTGATGAGGACAAGGGTGAGCCGACTTGTTCTTCTCCTGGTTCGTCAGCGTGCAGTGATCCCGATTTTCACTGTGGTGCATCATCAACCCCACACAGAATAACACAGGAAGAACTAAATGACCTTGTTCATGATTTGGACTTATCCAAAAACAAGGCAGAGTTGCTAGGATCAAGACTCCAACAATGGAATCTTCTAGAAGAAGATGTCACAATCACTTCATATAGAAAGCGCCATCAGCAGTTGGAACCTTTCTTCATGAAGGAAGGTAATCTGGTATTCTGTTCCAATATTGACGACCTCATGATTGCCTTACAGATCACTCATGACCCACAAGAATGGAGACTCTTTGTAGACTCTTCGACACTGAGTCTTAAGGCTGTGCTTTTGCACAATGGAAACCGTCTTCCATATATTCCATTAGCGCATGCTGTCCACATAAAAGAGACATACGATAACCTAAAACAGCTACTGCATTACATTGACTAAGCTTATAACAGGTACAAATGGCACCTGTGCGGTGATTTGAAGGTAGTTGCCATTTTAATGGGACTGCAGCAAGGATATACAAAATGTATGTGTTTCTTGTGTGAGTGGGATAGTCGGGCAAGAGAGTTGCACTACGTGCGGAAGGAATGGACTCCCAGACAAAACATGGCAGTTGGACAGAAGAATATCCAGCACCCAGCTCTGATCGAGGCTGACAAAATCCTACTACCACCCCTTCACATCAAACTAGGTTTGGTGAAGAACTTCGTGAAAGCCATGGACCGCACTTCGCCAGCTTTTCGATACCTGCATGAAAAATTCCCTCGACTCAGCGAAGCAAAGATTAAAGAGGGAGTTTTCGTGGGTCCTCAGATTAGAGAACTGTTCAAAGATGACCGCTTCAACAACTTGCTGGAGGGTGATGCGAAACAAGAATGGAATGTTTTTCGTCTAGACTAAGTGTCTACAGACTTTCTGGGGAATGTTAGGGCAGAAAACTACCAGGAACTAGTAGAAGACATGCTCAAGCAGTACCAGAAATTTCGCTGCAATAATATTGGACAGAAGAATATCCAGCACCCAGCTCTGGTCGAGGCTGACATATTATGTCGCTGAAGATGCATTTCCTTCACTCCCATCTGGATTTCTTCCCTGACAACTGTGGTATGGTTAGTGACGAACATGGCGAACGCTTTCATCAAGATATCGCAACAATGGAGCAAAGGTACCAGGGAAAATGGTCCACTACAATGTTGGCTAACTACAGTAACTGCTGGACACTCCGCAGAGATGCTCCCGAACAGCTGTACAAGAGACAGGCAAAAAAAATCTAAGAACTAGTCTATGACCTGCATTTTACAAATATCAACCGTAAGTGTATCACTATTGGAATGCATTGTGCGATATAAAATTACTTCATTTGAGATTACCAAAAAACTAGAGCCAATTAAGCAATTTCACTGTCATTTTCGTGTTCAGCACATAACAATTGATAAGAACTGACTAATTTCATTTCAGTAACATGACTTTTGTAAAAATTTGTTGTCCAGTGTAACCTATCATGACTTGTAACTCCAACACCAATGTGGCTAGGGCCTATTCATCCAGATCTTTTGGTAGTGATATGGCTGGTTGCATTGAAATTATCAGGAACTCAGTATGTTAATTCTTTTCAAATACTGGTCCTAAAAAGTGTACTTAACACTCCACGACAAAATTATAGCTAACTTGTAGGACTGTTTACCACACGTCGGAGACGTTTCACTACGTGCACAATGAAGCTGTTTTGTGGACACTGGACACCTACCTAAGCATCATCCCGACCTAATAATCTACATAAATAAAAATGTAAAACGTTTGTTCCTAATGGAATTTCTCGGAAACTTAATGACCGATTCTTTTGAAATTTTTCGCAAAACGCTCCGTTCGAATACGATCGTGTTTGTAAAAGGATTTCCTGGAAAGAAACAAATCTTTTACACCAAAAAAACACAACTTTCTCCTCGAGTTGACACGCTTATACATTTTGACTTTAACGCATACTCCGCCATTTTGGCCCGTGTATTTATAACGTACAGGGATGCCACTCTGAATTTTGAAAAAGGTCAGGGATGCCACTCTGAATTTTGAAAAAGGTCAGATCCGGTCGAAAAAAGGCTAGAAAAGGCTAGATTGACAATTTTCACACAACGTTCGAGCGGACAGGTTTTTATATGCTTTTCTCGAAAAAAAACACAACATTTGCATTCGATTTCAGCGAATTCAATATTTATTTGCAATTGAATGCGGCCGTGTGGTAGGAAGGGAGCGGGAGGGAGCGGGAGGAAGGGGAGGGGAGGGAGCGGACGGGATGGAGGAGTGGAGGGACGTAGGGAGAGAGGGGAAGAAACGGGAGGGAGGGGAGGAGGGGAGGGATGGAGGAGGGAAGGGGGAGGGAGTGGGAATGGAGGTAGGGAGGGACAGAGGAACGGAGGGAGGGAAGGAGGCAGGGTAAGGGATGGAGGGAGGCAGAGGAAGGGAAGTAGGGAGGGAGGGTTGGACGGTCTTTTCAGCCAGAGCAACGCGTGGCCGGGTACAGCTAGTAATCTATATAAATAAGGATAAGATTCTGTCTGTCAGTCTGTCTGTCTGTTTGTCTGTCTGTCTGTCTGCCTGTCTGTCTGTCTGTCTGTTTGACCGGGATGCATTTCCACAGTTTTTGAGCTTTTCACTTCAAACCTTCACTACTGTGAAGGTCTCGGCAAGCTACACCCCAACGAGGGGCTGGCGATTCTCTACCACCATGGGGGCCAGGGTGGCGGGCGAAACCCCCCAAACAATTTCGCTAAAACTCAGCAATTTTTCTGAAACTTTGTACCTAGACAGAGGGCCATCAGAACCACTCGGTAGAGGGTTGGCAAATCTCTACCACCATGGGGCCAGAGTGAGGATGGGACGAAAACTCTATTTTTCGCTATAAATTTCCATTCCCTTTCCATAGTTTCGCAGTTAGACAGATTTATACACGGGCCACCTCGCTTCCACCTAGCACAGACCTCGGTCCGCAGGGGCCGGGTGGAGCAGGGGTGGGGGTGAGGCGGTGGGGGAAATTTTTTCCCGAAAATCCAGATTTCACGGGTGGCGTACCGGTGGAGGTCGGAGTGTGATGTTGTGGGGGGTGGATGGGGGGGGGTGTGGGGGCGGGGGAATTTTTCCGAAAACCCAAATTTAACGGGTGGCGTACCGGTGGAGGTCGGACTGTGGTGGGGTGTTGTGGAGTGGGGGGATGGGAGTTGGGGGAGGTGGGGGTGGAGATGGGAAAATTTTCCCGAAACCCAAATTTCACGGCTGGCGTGCGGGTGGAGGTCGGAGTCAGGTGGGGTTTAGTTGGAGTAGGTGGGGGTGGGATGGAGGGGTGGAGGGTTTGGGTGGATGGGTGGGGTAGGTGAGGGTGGAGAGTGGGGTGGAGGGGTGGGGTGGAGGGTTGGAGGAAGTGGGTGGACGGGGTGGGGTGGAGGGATTGGTGTGGAGGGGTGGAGGAATGGGGTGGACTGGCAGGGTGGGTGGGGTGGAGGGTGGGGGTGAGAGTGGGGGTGAGGGTGGGAGGGAAAATTTCATGGGTGGCGTACCCGTGGAGGGCGGAGTGTGGTGGGGTGTTGTTGGGTGGGATGGGATGGGGTGCGGTGCGGTGTGGTGGGGTTGTGGTCGGGAGCGGGTCGAGTCCTAATTTTCCCGGGCAACGCCGGGTACCCCAGCTAGTGAAAAATAAATGAGCATTAATATTGGAATCGTTTAATGTAGTACTGTTGCTTTTGAACTTGTCCACACACATAAGCAAACTGCTTGTAAGCGTCGGCCTACTTGTTTTGACTCATTGGATACATTAAAATAGCTGACAATTTATTCAACTGCTGTGCTTCTTTTGATTTAAACGATAGCGTTTGTATTAACAATAATTATTGTATGCTTATAATTTTGATATCAAACTAACTATAGTTTACACTTTTAGTTCTGTTAGACAAAGCGTATCAGAATCGAGAGTCGCAAGTTTCAATTCTGGGTGCGATGCTTGGAGTAGCGGTCCTGATTATAGTCATCATTCTGGCCATTCTACTTAGCTGCAAAATTCGTCAAAAGAACAGAAAAACAGGTGCGCAACTCTTAATCAATCCGACTGCGTTAAGAAATCATTTTCATCTATCCAGCTTCTAATCACACAGGAATTATTTTCATCAATCCAACTTCTATTTAAACAAAGATCATTTATTAAATCTAATTTTACGAGCTATTTAATAAATCCAGCTTCTATTTTAAGCAAGAATTATTTCATCAATCCAACTCCAACTCAACCAATGAGTACATAATTATTTAGAAAGTTTAAATTATAAATTGCCAAAGTTTATTCCAGCTAATATTGTTTTGCAGGAATGATAATCCTAACAAAGGGCGTGTGGTTGTGACCCCGACACTTTGAAAATCGACTTTGGATTGGCATGGTCTAAGAGTAGCTCGCCTTGCATTGACTGATATATTTATAGGTCGCTTTGTTGCCGTCTGGTTGGCTGGTTATTTATCTGATTATTAAATTTTGTTTTCTATTTAATTATTTTATGAGTGAATTGAAGATGAAGCAGAGGCACGTAAATGAAAGTTTAGCCCCTATTTTGACCATTTCTGAGGACAGGGTCCAGCTTATTGAGGGGGCTTCGCTAAGTCACATAGATTGTCCAGAAGATAGTTACGCCTACATTTGGGGTTCAAATTCAGCTAAAAGAAAGTATATTTATTAGTATCATTAATATTATTAATTTGTTTAAACCCGAGGTGCCTCAGATCCCTCGGGATTTCAGAAAATAAGCTTATATGCTTGGAGCTATTTTTGAATGTCTAGAAATTCAGGCTTCATCCTCCGCAAAATCGGTGAAATATTTTTTTTAAATAATGTTTTGACGATTATTATTTGTTATTGTCATTATTTGTACTGATATTATTATTTTTGATAATGTTACTGCTATGACTACTGCTCCTATTATTATTATTATTCTTCTTCTTCTTCTTCTTCTTATTATTATTATTATTATTATTTTAATTTTATTTTATTATTATTATTATTATTATTATTATTATTATTATTAGGCCTATTATTATGAAAACCATCATTTTTATTATTATTATTACTACTATTATTATTATTATTATTATTATTATTATTATTATTATTATTATTATTATTATTATTATTATTATTATTATTATTATTAGTAGTAGTAGTAGTAGTAGTAGTAGTAGTATTATTATCATCATTATTATTATTATCATTGTTATTATATATATTTTATTGCACCCTTCAAGGTTACTACCCATGCAGCCTACTCAGGAGCGCTCCCGACCCAGCCTCGAAAAGTACTGTTTTCAGGCTGCGATATAAAACGCATCTGAGCAAACCCTAGGCATAAGGTGTATAGACAGTGGGGGCCCATTCCATATCATGGGACCAATAACAAAGAAAGCATGGTGCTGTCTAAGAGTAGTTCGTGCTCGGGGGATGATTAATCACCCTGAGTAACGGAAAGTAGAGCACGACGCCCTGAACAATAAAAGTAGTGTGACGTAGGTCTATAGCTCTTGCAACTATACAGGAGCCGCACCTAAGAGGCAGTGAGGCACTGGCTCACCAAAGCAGAGACCCGGTATATAATTCGCTGCGGGATAGGGATTCAATTTACACCTAAATGCATTCAAAATGGCAGTTGTCTCTAGCTTCTTGTCAATCAACCATCTTAACCATGTACCAGTTTCACTCATGAATTTAAAAAAAACAGAATTTTTTTACATTTTTTCAGCCGCAAATGTTGGTCAGAAATGCGATGGTAACGAACATGAACTCCAACCGAAAGACATAGGAAGCAATGTCTACGCAAATGACATTGGAAATCCCGCCGACGCTGATCAATCAGAATATGATAATCTGGAAACTTCACGACGACGTCTTCCAGCTGAACCAGCAATTTATCAAGCACTTCAACTCAAGAAATAACTCCGGTGGAATTCCACGATATCGATTGCTCTATGACCGTTACATGCGTTAACTCTAACTGAACTATTTTAGTCAAGGACCGTTTATATCCAGTTGAGGCTACAGTGCTGAATTGGATTTTGAGTCAGCAGTATGCTGACGACGTCCAGGCTTACACCCATTGCCTCCCTTCTAATGCTGTCAAAGCGGTTCGGATAATGAGCGGGACTTTGGATGCTCTAGAGGCATGGATGTCATCCAATAGACTACGCTTGAACCCATCTAAGACGAAATTTATTTGGTTGGGCACGCGGCAGCAGCTTGCCAAGCTTGATCTATTTTCTCTTGCATCTGAGTTTCCTGGCTTTGTCTTTGCAACCACGGTTCATGACCTCGGTGTCCAACTTGACCAAGAACTAACTTTTGCTCCTCAACTTCACCGTCTTGCTCGAGACTGCTATTATCAGCTGCGCCAGCTTCGCACTGTCATCCGTTCTCTTACGTCTGCTGCTACTCTTACTTTAGTGCATTCTTTCGTTACATCTCGCATCGACTATTGCTCTTCGCTCTACATTGGCCTCCCATCCAGCAGATTGACTTGTCTTGACCGGGTTTTGCGCTCTGCTGCACGCCTAATTGGGAAAATCCCTAAATATGATCATGTCTCAAACTACATGCTTGAGGTACTTCACTGGCTCCCTATTCGCCAGCGTATCGAGTTCAGGGTAGCTGCATTGGTATGGCGATGTTGTCAGGGCCTTGCCCCAACTTACCTCCGTGAGCTATGCAGCTCTACATTGGGTATCCAAGGACGTCGTCAGCTACGCTCTGCTGATAGGGGAGTCCTCTTAGTTCCTTTTGCTCGTACTACTACCATGAAGGATCGAGCCTTTTCTGTGGTTGGACCAGTGGTCTGGAATGACCTTCCTTTTGAGCTACGCCTACACCCTGGGACTCTACCAGGATCCTTCCTTACTAAACTTAAAACTGTTCTTTTTGTGCGCGCTGGAGTTGGGAGCGCTTCTGAGTAGTTTTTCTTGAAGGAGCGCTATATAAATGTCCGAATGAATGAATGAATGAATGAATGGATGCATGTAGGCTTGGGCCTATCTATTACACCAGATATACATGCAAATTGTATGAAGCACCTTCACAGCTAAAGTAGCATTAGATTTGCGTTATCGAAACATACATCCATTTTATGCAATGAAATTTGTATCAATATTGAGCCTTTGTTTATATTCTAGACGAATCGCAGAACTGTTTTTTGCATAGAACGATTTCTTTCTTATCTATATCTTGCAATAAATATTTTATGGGAAATTTTAAAAGGAACATTGGCCTATAAACAATAATTGTGTTGCACAAGAAATAAATTCCTTGGAAGCTTAATAATTATCATGCATTGAAACTTGTAGTAAACTAAAGTTTCTGATCGAGGAATCATTAAAAGCGATTTTGTTAGGAATAGGACTCACGTTCAGGTAATCAGGCTTGAGTGATATTGTTAAAATAATAAATATTATAAGTATCATATTTGCAGATTTTAATTGGAAAAATATCATATCTCTATAGTTAAACTTGTTAGTTCTGGCTTTTTTATTCTGATGTTTTCAAGTTTTGAAAGACAATAATTCATGTTAGTCACTTGTGATTTCAAACCAATTTCTGGTCGACCGGCGTAACCCTAAAATGCTTATTTAAACATTTTATGTATGTCCGATGTATCCCTGAATTATTTTGTACACGATATTACGTAATGTCTATTTGTCCAGAAATCGATGTCCGAGATGAATACGATGCCGGGGGATGATAATCCTGCCTTCTTAAAAGTCAAAGTCAGCATATAAATCAAGTCAAAGACCATTAGGCCTATGACCAAGATACACTTATAAGCGCAATTAACTGGCATTGATCGCAAAATAACACTACTGTTATCTTATTCAGTAAGATTGGCTGATGTAATTAATTCAAATCGCACTTTAAAAACAAGAAATTAGACAAAGTTTTGTTTGATAATCTAGCGCGGCGGGACGCTTAAAAATTCTTCCACTGCTAAACTGAAGTTCGACATTTGCTATATTGAGACTTGCGACCAAAATTGCTGCCTATTAGCAATTTTTCAATATCTGGTTGTTTTATTTTGTGTCCCCAGTCAGTGACGGATCCAGGAGGGGCCAGTCCGACCATGCCACCATTCAGAGATTTGCACATTGCACAAGACGTGGCCCCATTGGATTTAAAGTTTTCAATCAATACAGTGGGAAAAGATGAGAGAGAGAGAGAGAGAGAGAGAGAGAGAGAGAGAGAGAGAGAGAGAGAGAGAGAGAGAGAGAGAGAGAGAGAGAGAGAGAGAGAGAGAGAGAGAGAGAGAGAGAATGAGAGTGGCATATGACTTTAAAAAAGATCATTGGCTTTCAATTGAAAAACTATAAAAAAAGGTCATCGGATTTTTTTTGGCTTTATAACAACGATTTTTTTGCTTTACCCAAGAGAAAAATTTTTCGTCCCCACTTTAAAAATTTCTCTATGCACCCCTGTCCCCAGTCTCAGGTCTGAGGATAGCATATCGTTTATGCCAATAGCGTCTGCTCTTCAGATACCCCAGCACAGGCGCCTTACAAAAACTGGTAGACTTTACATTTTTTAATAAATAATTTCCAAAACGGACCGGATTATAATCAAATTTGTACCAGTATCTTTCATTTGACTTAACAAACTCTGACAAAATGTTATAAAGAAATATGAAGCCGTTACTGAGACAGCACATTTTGAAAACGATGAACGAACTTTCGTGTCACCCTATATTTAGATAATCGGACCAAGAATATGATTCCAAAATTTCATGAGATAAAGTTTAACGGATAAAAAGATATGAATCTAATTCATATGCCAAAATGTCAGTTTACAAGCAATTTTCTGTTGGATTCCATAAGTAGCCTAAGTCAGATTGTTTTTCATTAGACTATCTTTATGGCCCGATATTTAATCATTCTAAAATTTCCAGATGTTAGAGAAGTGAACCAAGAATATGATTCCGACAGTAAGTCTTATGGTTTGATTATTTATTAAATAAAATGCTCACAATGTCCTCCTGCTCGCACGCAAGCCTGGAGGCGCTGGCACCATCAGGCAGCAGCATAGTCGATTATGGCCATTCCAAGCTTCCAACAAGCGTTGCCTCAGATCCTTTATATCGTGGATTGTTGTCTGGTGACTCGGTCTTGCATCACGCTCCACACTTTATTAGTCGACAGGATTCAAATCTGGGCTGTTCGGAGGCCATAATGTGGGAGAAATGAAGCCTGGCGCCTCTCTTGTCAGTATTTCGATGGTTTCCTCGGTTCTGTGGACTGGGGCTCTGTCAACAAAAACAAAACAACCTTCTGGGGCTAGATTTCTGATTACAGGTAGAAGATGTTGTGACAGCAGAACGTCGCGATAATAGAGTCCATAAATGTTTACTCCAGGATCACTGAAGACCAAAACTGGGAACAGTAGCTACTATCAAGCGTCGAAACAGCACGAACACCGTAACAGACTTACTGAAAACAGAAATTTCGGGAGGTTTCCGTTCACATTTTTGACATGGTATTTTGGAATCCTGTTCTTGGTTCAATTCTCTAAATATTGGGAGAACTTTAGTATGATTAATCATCAGGCATTAGAGATATAAGATAAACAGTTTGACTTACATTTTATTGAATTTAACAGAAAATTGCTTGCAAACTGAAATTTCGGCATATAAAATTGAAAGATTCATATCTTTTTATCCGTTCAACTTTACCTCATGCAATTTTTGAATAATATTCTTGGTCCAATTATCTAAATATTTGGAAACGTTTAGTGTGATTTGTCATCAGGCATTGGAGATATTTGAAAAACTGTTTGGCTTGAATTTTTTTTGATCACGGTGTATTTAGGAGTAGCCTAACGTCTCAATGTCTCCCATACTCTTCAACGCATTCATATAGATTTTTGTTATAAGAAACTTTCATGTATAATACACACATAATTATAGCCTAAACCTTAGCCTACCCACTGGCAGCGCCAGGATTTCAGTTTTGGGAGGGACTGATTGCTCGCGGAGGAAATTTTCCATTTTCACTAGTCAAAATTTCTGACGACCATTTTTTTTACTCATTTGGTCGAAATCTCATAGAAATTTTCCATTTTTATTCGCCGAAATTTCAGACGATCGTATTTGGTCATTTGGTCGAAATCTCATGCATAGGCCTATATTTCAGTTTTTAGGGGGAGGCTAGCATGGAAATATTTCATTTTTACATGTAAAAAACCGGATGACCATTTCTAGAGGGACTAACCCCTTGGCCCCCCCTGGCGCCGCTACTGACCTTAATATAATAATTACAATTTTTGTCTCACGCCTAATATACAGATATACCTTACTACGGGGCTTATAGGCCTGTTATTAGGCCTATGCATTTTTGTATAACTTTTAGATGATTATATCATTGCCTGAAATTTGATATCTTACCCTGGGAGAATAATTATATCCGGGTGATTATATCCGGGAATAATGTGCGGAATTTTGCCCTGGGATATAAAGTGGGATAATGTTCGTTTGTCCAATTACCAGCTCACACAAGATTATCAACTAATATTGAAAGTAATTTTCTACTGTAATCTATATAAATAAAGAGAAGATTCTGTCTGTCTGTGTGTTTAACCGGAATGCATTTCCACAGTTTTTTAGCTTTTCACTCCAAACCTTAATAATAATAATAACAATGACGATTTCTATGGCACCGTAACACAGCTATGCCGTTACAAGGGCGCCTCACATACTAAACTAAACAGCAGGATAGGCCTTCACTACTGTGTCCGTCTCGGCATCGGACGCGTAGTGGAGGGGCTCGCGAATCTCTGCCACCATGGGAGCCATGGTGGGGCAAAAACCCTCATTTTCGCTGTTAACGGTTTTTTCTCACAGGCTTATGACAGCACTTTTCTTTCGGTACCATACGCATAAAAGAAGCGGTTGACATCGTTTTAGAGGTTTTTAAAGCCAGCGCTCTTGCCTGTTCGGATTTCATGGGTCGCGTACCGGTGGAGGTCGGGGGTGGATGAGTGGGGGTGGGATGGGGTTGGGGAGCGGAGTGGAGTGTTTGGGCGGTGGGTTTCGTGGGTGGGGTGGAGAGGGGTAGAGAGGGTGATGGAGGGGTGGAGGGGTGAAGAGGGGTGAAGGGGGATGGAGGGGCGGTGGGAGGGTGTACGGAGTGGGTGGGGTGGAGGGGTGGGTGTGGGATGAAGAGATGTAGGGTGGGTTGAGGGGTGGAGACGGTGGGATGGGGTGGGGTGGGGCGGAGTGGGGTGGTGGGGTCGTGAGGGTTGGGATGGGTGGAGGGGTGGGGAGGTGGAGTGGCGGTGGAGTGGGGTGTTGGGTGGGTTGAGGGGTGGGTGGTGTGGTTGGGTGGGGTGGGGTGGAGGGGTGGGGTGGGAGGTGGATGAGTGGGGTGGGAGGGTTGGGGGTAGAGGTGGCGGTGGTAGTGGAAGTGGGGGTGGCTGGGACAAGGATATTTTCCCGAAAACCCAAATTTCTCTGGGCGTACCTGTGGAGATCGGAGTGTGGTGGGGTGAGGTGGGTGTGGTGAGGTTGTGGCCGGAGCGGGTCGAATCCTAAATTTCCCGGACAACGCCGGGTACTCCAGCTAGTAATTATATAAGCTCAAAACAGGATCACATCATTTTGTATCACATGGTCTGTTTGTCTAAATACAAATCCAATTAAATTCCAGTTTGCCTAATATCCTGTAGGCCTACCAGATTGTTACATAATTATAATGTCAAGCGTCATGAAAATGCATACGATGTTTTACGGCTTCACGTACTTCCTGGTAAATATGCCATCAAGATTAACAAGTTCTGGTAATTACTTTCATCGTTGCTGCCCTACTTTATTGTTCGACAATAATTCTCTGTTTAGTATATATTATATTATGTAAATATACCGTTGATTTAAAGCCATTGAATCCTGACTCTGCCTGCATAATTATATAGTACTAGGTGAGGTACCCGGCGTTGCCCGGGAAATTTAGGATTCGACCCACTCCGGCCACAACCCCACCACACCACACCCCACCACTCAAACCTCCACCGGTATGCCACCCGAGAAATTTTGGTTTTCGGGCAGCAAATTTGCCCCCAAATTTCCCCCACTCTCCCCCACCTCCACAATACGCCACCACTAACTCCGACCTCCACCGGTACGCCACCCGTGAAATTTTGGTTTTCGGGGAAAATATTCCCCCCAAAATTTCCCCCCAGACCCCTCCCCACCCCTTCACAACACGCCACCACTAACTCCGACCTCCACCGGTACGCCACACGTGAAATTTTGGTTTTCGGGGAAAAAATTTTCCCCCACAATTTCCCCCAGACCCCTCCCCATCCCTTCACAACACGCCACCACTAACTCCGACCTCCACCGGTACGCCACACGTGAAATTTTGGTTTTCGGGAAAAAAATTCCCCCCCAAAATTTTCACCCCCCCCCTACACCCCCCTCCACAACACGCCACCACTAACTCTGACCTCCACCGGTACGCCACCCGTGAAATTTTACTTTTCGGGGAAAAAATTTCACCCAAATTTCTTTCCCCCCCCACCATCCACCAGGCCCACCCTTACACCTCCCACTCGAAACCTCCCCCACCCCACCTCCCCACCCCCACAACACGCCACCACTAACTCTGACCTCCACCTGTACGCCACCCGTGAAATTTTGGTTTTCGGGGAAAAACATTTCCCCAAAATTTCTCCCCCCACCACCCCACCTTCCACCACCCCACCCCCACCCCACCCCACCCCCTTCCCCACAACACCCCACCACTAACTCTGACCTCCACCGGTACGCCACCCGTGAAATTTTGGTTTTCTGGGACGAAGTGTGAAAATACATCCGGACATCCGGACATACATACATACACACAAACGGAAGGACAAACTTTGAGAAATATATTATAGATTACCATGTAGGGCTAACACAATGTGAAAAATTAACATTCATCAGCATCAGTTCCTGACGTCAGGCATTTGACAGCAATGGATACAAATTTTTTTAATGTCTTCTAAGCCATATATATATATATATATATATATATATATATATATATATATATATATATATATATATATATGTTTCGGATGATCTGGTATAAAGCATCCATACAGCGTTGTTTTACGCCTTATCTGAATTGAACAGCTGAAAATGCCAGCTGCTTGCAATTGTTTTGCAAACAATTCCGACTATATTATTTTGCAGCCTTGATAATCAGAGATAATTTTTTCAACCAGCTTAGAAAATGTGACCTACATAGCTTGAAGCATAACATTTAAAGCTTAATTGTTGTGTGTGGTGTAGGCTACTGCTGCATGTACATTCAACTGGCTGAACATAGTTCGTGAGCAAACTTAACTATGCAGTGAAAGTGTCAAAATATGATAATTTATCACGCAACGCTGTTGTACGTTACTTAATGAAACAAACGATGATGATTTCCTAATAGAATGAACGCACGAACAGAGTTGAAACAGCAAAGAACAGCATCCAAGTTCCTACATCTAAGCAAAGACAATGATGAAGTGTTTTGATCGACGGTCTAAATGCAGTCAAGAGACTAAAATTATGCTACAGTATTAACTGCTAAGCTTATAAACCAATTGAAGGTTGCAATTGGAGACAGGAGTTGCGCACGGAATTAGGGCGAAAAATTACATGGTTATTAATTAAAGATGGGTAGGCAAGATGGATGCAAGACAAGAAAAGCAGCCCATTGCGAGAGGGAGATGGTAATGGAAAATAGTGAACATGTTGAAAAGTCATCGAACTTCTCAAAACGGAACGGCGAAATTAAAAGCACTGTTCTTACTTAGTCCTAAATTGCAGCAGTCTCTTTATTCAATTGTACGTCTAAGTAAATTTTTATTTTCAATTCTCTTCAACATTTAGACACATCAGTTATTTAAAAATGTGTTTGTGGCGAAATAGCTCAGCATAGCTAGGGTGAGTGATGGGTAAGTGGGACACTTAAGGAATAGACGTGCAGTCGAGGAGTCGATATATTAAAACAGACCAACCTAAATGCATACACAGACAGTTTAGACTGTGTCTGATTACAGGAGCTACTAAAGTGGGACAAAATTGTTATTAAAGTGGTCCATAACTTGATTTTGCTTAGGAAGGCACGACAATCTATATTTTCTTCGGAAAACGGTAAAGTGGTCCACTATTGCTACTAAAGTGGTCCAACACTGATAGGCTCTATGAGCATCAAAACTTAAGGGCCTATAGGCCTAGTTAGCATACAAAAAAGATAGTCAATGATAACTTAAGGCTAGAAGGTAAGTTGTTGCGCACAGAGAGCACACAAAAATCATCATCATCTCAAATTCCATTTATCAGCAGATCGATGTCCCACTTTGACAACAGCTGTCGCTAAAGTGGGACACCTATACACCAGCAGACTTTGTAAATGCATGTTGGCATTTTATTAAACACTCTTCCCATCGAAAACAATCAACGTAATCGTAATCTAGGATTTATATAGGCTTATATTTAGCAGGCCTATCAACACGTATGCTTAGTTCAGCTGCAATAGGCTGTCCCACTTTAGCAGCAGATCGCTGTCCCACTTTGACAACACAGCTGTCGCTAAAGTGGGACACCTATACACCAGCAGGTTTTGTAAATGCATGTTGACATTTGGCGATAAAAACCGTTGCTGGTAGTTCATTTCGTCAGTATATTTCAAAATAAATTGCATTCAATCGAATTATTTATCGTTAGTGTCGACAGAGGCCTTAGCAAGTTAATGTTATCAAAATTATGAATACCGCAAATTCACTAATTTTGGAAAATCGAATGTTACACGCACAACAAAAGGCCATTAAATACTTCCAATAAAACGTGTGAATGCACATATTAATGACGTCTGGTATATTGCCATAGACTATGTATTTCTAGATTTTGGATGCATTGGACATAATAAGCATGTAAGCCTCACTAGCTTAGCTGTCCCACTTTAGTGGCCTGTCCCACTTACCCATCACCCACCCTACATGATTGATTCAGAATAAGCCTTTATACATTATTCATGGACATTGGACACAAAGTCATGGCAATCATAAAATACATTCTACTTGAAATTATAAATAAAATATAATAATTTATATAAACAGTTTGCGAATACCTAATTATGCAAAAAAAAATTTATAGGTCATTCCAAAAATAGTTGTACTAAAGTGTCAACACTGTTGATGAAACAGCAGTTTATTACCGGTATAAAGGTTTCAAATGACTTCCTCCTAAACACTAAACCCCGGTACTTGAAACCGGTTTCATCCTACACCCTACGGTTTCAGGTTACTCTCAGTGAAAGCGTTGTTTTCGTCAATCCAGGTTCTATTTCACCTACAGAGAACCTTCATCCAGCCTCCATTTCACCTATAGAGAACCTTCATTCAGCTTCTATTTCGTTTATAGAGAACTTTCATCCAGCCTCTATTTAATCTATTGAGAGCCTTCATCCAGCGTCCATTTCTCTTACCTTCATCTAGTCTCTATTTCACCTATAGAGAATGGAAGCTAGATGAAGGTTCTCTGTAGGTGAAATGGAAGCTGGATGAAGGTTAGAAAAATGGTAGCTGGAAGAAGGTTCTCCATAGATGAAATAGAAGCTGGATGAAGGTTCTCTATAGGTGAAATGGAAGCTGCATGAAGGTCAGAGAAATGGAAGCTAAATGAAGGTTCTCTCTGGATGAAATAGAAGCTGAATGAAGGTTAGAGATATGGAAGCTGGATGAAGGTTCTCCATAGATGAAATAGAAGCTGGATGAAGGTTCTCTGTAGGTGAAATAGAAACTATAGAAAACCTTCATCCAGCTTCTATTTCATTTATAGAGAACCTTCGTCCAGCTTCTATTTAATCTATTGAGAACCTTCATCCAGCGTCCATTTCTCTTACCTTACTTAATCCAGCTTCTATTTCACCTATAGAGAATGGAAGCTGGATGAGGGTTGTCTATAGGTAAAATGGAAGCTACATGAAGGTAAGAGAAATGGACGCTGGATGAAGGTTCCCAATGGATTAAATAGAAGCTGGATGAAGGTTCTCTTTAGGTGAAATGGAGGCTGGATGAAGATTAGAGAAATGGAAGCTAAATGAAGGTTCTCTATAGATGAAATAGAAGCTGGATGAAGGTTAGAGAAATGGAACCTTGATGAAGGTTCTCTATAGATGAAATAGAAGCTGGATGAAGGTTAGAGAAATGGAAGCTGGATGAAGGTTCTCTATAGTTGAAATGGAAGCTGGATGAAGGTTCTCTGTATGTGAAATAGAAGCTGGATTGACGAAAACAATGCTTTCACTTGGGTAACCTGAAACTGTAGGGCGTAGGATGAAACCGATTTGAGATTACCCCGAGGGTAACTTGAAACCGGTTTCATCCTATCTCCCGGTTATCTGAAACCGGTTTCCAGTTACCGGGGGAGGGGTAATGTTTAGGAGATGTAATTCGAAGCCTTTACACCGGGACTAGATGGTTCGCATGGTGACGAGGACTTGGCTTTTCTACCTGCTCAAAACGCTCAGTGCTTTGATTATGCTATTTCAGAGCTTTTAGTAGCAGTGCAATTCTGTGGACATTTGTTTCGGGTTCAACTTGAACTAGATTTGAGCATAAGTTTGTTTCTTTCTGTTTACCTCCTTGCCCTCTGCTAAACAATACGCGTTTGGTAGTTTTCTAAGCCTACATCTGTTATGTGGTGTGTAAGCCCTACTGTGGTAAAACAATTGTAAAAGTTCGATGATAATTATTATCATGTTCCAGTCTCTTGACATGGTCTCGATACCATGAAGTCGATTGCAAACTTTGGATGGAAAACTGTGGGATGGGTCAAATCTTTGCACAGCCGCTTACTGGAATGTCCGTATTCATCAGCCTACGTAGCTTATAATTATTTTAACGGTATTTGTTATCCTAATTGCTTATATTTTATTAATAATACACTAGGAAGAGGTATGAAGTATGCTGAAGAGAATCCGGTTTTACATGTAGGCTATGTGCGAGCCCTCAGCCTGCATGATTCAGGAAATTAACTGTGGTTTTTATTATTGAGGAAGTTCTGGGTCACAGTAATTATAGGCAAGACTATTGCTGTTTTAGGCGATCGGCATTCACTGGTGTAAAAGTAGCTATAGACTATAAACTATAAACTAGGTGAAGCTTGATATAAGTCGCCAGTTGGAGATGTAAGTATTCTTGATTACAGTAGACACTTCTATTGCTATTATTTTGTTAAGGTTGAGAGACAGACAAATAACATAGCACAACATAACGTAGATCTAACATATGTTTTTTATTGCTAGTTTGGGAGATGGGTACACCATCAATAAGTAATGGAGGTGCTTGCGTATGGGATTTCCTGTGGGGTTAAAGAAAATATAGGATGTTTTACTTAAATGAGAGAGTAAAAATACTTAAAAGATTTGCTTTAAACCAGTCTCCCACGAGGGGTAGTTCAAGATTTACAATTTGAAACATGTTTTTATGGGACTGGTGCGATATAAAAACGTTCGAGTCGTCAGCAAACAGCTCAAAATGAAGCAAAGAGGAAACATGAGGCAGATCATCTATGTACAGACAAAATAACTGGCCCCAAGATAGAGCCTTGTGAGACACCAAATTCGTTTGGGCGAAGTTTCTATAATTTAGTATTACATTGCACAGCTGTTGTCTATTTTCTAGGTAACTTTTGAACCAAAAAAGAGGCAATCGTCGAATACCATATCCACTTTTTTAGGAGGATTGCCTGATTCACAGAGTCAAATGCTTTTGAAAGATCGAGGAATATTCCCACAGAATACTCATTGTTTTCTATAATTTGTTATATTTATACTGGATAATCAGGAGGGACATGACAGTCGGATGTCCAGTCTGAAATCCATGTTGGTTTAAGTATAGGCTAGAATTTTCCTTTTAAGAACGGGTAGTCATAGGCTACAGTATATTATAATTATACATTGCGCCTTCAACTAACTTAGAAAAATAAGGTAAACAGACATGGATCTATAATTGCCTATTTCAGATTTGTAACCCTGCTTGACTTTGGCTTTTTTGTTCGAACTTCCACTATGCAGAACCGCTTTCTCGGTAGTAGAATCCTCAATCTGGAATGTTCTTCCTCTTACCCTCTGCTCTCTTTGTGAAAACTCTTCTCGGGTTCCCCACTCATCTTAAGACAGTTTTATTTGGACGCGCTGAAGTTGAGAGCGCCTCTGAGCAGCCCCTTTGAAGAGGCGCTATATAAATGCATCTAATGAATAATGAATGAATGTTTTGAGAACATAAATTTAGTACCAGTGACCAATCAATTTCCTCATAATTGCTCCATATTATTATCGCTTATATTACGTGAGAGGAAAACGGCGTTTTCAGTTTTTGGCAGTGGAGTGTGTTCCAGGCGGATCAGGACGGGTACCGTAGGTGGTCAGATATGTCAGCTGCAAGAATAACAGTGTCAACTACTCGGGATGGGACGTTAGTAAGAATGTTGTCGATTAAGGTTGAAGTGAGTGCAGTTATTCTAGTGGGACGTGTAATCATAGGTAAGAAACGGTGCGTGGTGATGCAATTAATGAAGCTATTGGTCCAAGTATTTCAGTAGATCAATGTTATAGTCTCCAGCAAGATGAACGCTATGGTGTCTTTTTTCAGTTCAGATAAAGGGGTATTAAATTCATCATTAATTTTAAAGTTTCAAGATTTAGAGCTGGTGGTCATTCCAAGAATAAAGTGGGGGTCCTTTTTGATGGATACTCATAAATAAACTTTCAAGAGAGGTGTGAAGCTGGCTAGTTGGTATTAGATCATCAAATAGTTTAAAAGGAACAGTAGGTCTACATTATAGAAAAATCCGAAACCGTCACCACGGCCAGTTTCTCTACACTTATGAACATGGTGAATCATGGACAGACAAAATGTGTGGGCTATCAAAAGTTCAATGTCAAATTTTTTTTCGATATGCTACTTCAATTTATGTGCATAAGTGTAAAATGGCAAGCGACGTGTTTAGAATTTAGGTCAGCAAGTATTAGTATACTGCATCTACGGTCATTACAATTGTTAAGCTGGCTTGAGAAATGGTGCTCATCTGGGTCAAGATCTCTAGTTTATAGCAAAGACAGGTTTTCACAGGTATTCATGGGCGGAGTTTGGTTTCCGTTCTTGGAGGGGCTAAAGCCTTATTGGGGGCTAAACCCGGGAAAGACACCATTTACACGGTAAAAAATTAATCTGCGTCTTCTTGGGGGGAGGGGCATAGCCACCTAGCCCCTGATAAGCTCCGCCCATGCAGGTATCCATGTATAAATTTAGAGACAAATCTTCCCTATCAGCAGGCCTATATATAAGGGCTATCGAGTTCACCATTTAGGCTTCTCATTAAGTCAGCATCATCAAGTAACTGGCCAAATGAACAAATGAACAGTTGATGCAAATCGTAAGGGAGCGGACAGGTATGTCCTTATTGCATATTGTAGGCTGCTTCAGAAACTCTAAGATACCGTCTGCTAGGCAATACGGTGCTCTCTTTTGCGAGTAGGCCCTAACAATGGTCACCAGAACTGAAATAGTTTTCAAAGAATTTAGCAGTTCTATAATAGGCTTGGATCATGGACGGTAGATCGTGGGTAGCTTTCAGCTGTTGGACACTGAAATGAGAGAAAACTGACGCAGATAGCTAAGAATAAAGTTCTACCCACAAAGGGAAATAAAAATAATTTTTTATAGTCTAGCTATGAAATCATTTGTTGTGCAATTAAAAGTAGTCTAAAATGTTCATTGTATTTCAATAATTTATTGAGAATGGCGGTTGGGAAGGGAGAGAGGAAGTTGCATGTAAAAAATTTCGTGTAAGAAGTTCTGAACAAGGCCACTAGCCGAATGATTGTTGCACGTAGAATTGAACGGTAACAGACTGGAGTGCCGCCCCTCGGGTCTGGTGGTTGTTAGCATAGGGTAGGCCTATGCTATGACAGTCGAAGATGGCATGGTCGATGGGTAGACCCACAGTACGTGGTAGAGGGACAGTGTCTTGTGTTTGGATTAATGTGACGTGAGACTAGTATTGTATGCAACACTACATGATTGCAGAAATGCGATTTTAGATAACTTTTTCATTTTTGTTTTAGATTTTGTCATTTTTATGCCGACGAATATGTTTTCAGTCTTACTGATGATATCCATTGGATATTTTTGCGACAGCTCCAAACTCTTTGTGACAGGTAATACATATCATGGTTACTATTATATCCGATCTTGAACTGCTCTAACTCAATTTCGATCATTTACCTCAATTATAATATTGGTAGGCCTACTTCTCTTTGGAATGCACTTTCTCTTTCTGTTCACTCTACACTTCTCTGTGGCAGTCTCTACTCTACCTTGTCTCTTCTCAAATTCTGCATCTTCTCGCGGAACCTTGCGTAGGCTACTGGCAGCGACTCCGAGCAGTTCAATCTAGGCTACCAGAGTCGCTTTATAAATGATTAAATTCAATACAATACAATACATTCAATCGATCGAAATATTTTATTTTCGCAGCCAAATCAAAAACATAATTATAAAGTTCACATGATTCAATAAACGTCAAAGTTCTAAGAAGTGTGACACCCAGGTCACGAACAGAGGTCAATTTATGGAATAACAAGGACAGCAATTGGATTTCAAGCGTTTGTAACTGCTGTTTGCTTCAGAACCGGATCAAAATCAATGCATCTTTGAGGGACTGAAGACAATATTCACAATGCTATTATGAATAATTTGTTGTGTGTAATAATGGAGCGACGGGTTCATGGATGTCGAGTATAATTTATAAGCTTTTCTAAGAGGCTAATTATAGGCGCAAAAAGCAGCAACGGCAAATATACATGTATAGGCCTATAAACGATGATTGGATGGACTTCACAATTATAGGAGCGCGGCCTGGTGAAAAATTGTTCTTTTGTGATACAAGCATGAAATTTGGTGCATAATACGAAAATGCCATAAGATAAAGATTTGGCTATACGGCCATCGCAGATTTGACCCCTGGTCCCAATGGCAGCCATTTTTCAAAATGGCCGACCGGTTTACATAGGCCTATTTTAAATTATCTTAGCTTCCAGTACACTTAGAATCGTCATCTTGGTGTCTAAACATACATAGTTAGGGGGCGAGGATTCCAGCAGAACTATTGAAAATGTTCCCCACGACTTCAATGGCGGCCATTTTCCAAAATGGTGACCAAAATACGGATTTTTCAATTTCTCAGCTTTTAATACACTTAGAATCGTCATCTTGGTGTCTAAACATACAGAGTTAAAGGCAAGGATTACAGCAGGACCATTAGAAATGTTCCCCACGGCTTCAATGACGGCCATTTTTCCAAAATGGCCTATTTAAAAAACGATATTTCAATATCTCGGCTTTCAGTACACTTAGAATCGTCATCTTGGTGTCTTAACGCACATAGGTAAGGGTAAGCATTCCAACAAAGCCATTGCAAATGTTCTCCATGACTTCATTGGCGGTCATTTTCCAAAATTGCCGACCTAAAAATGATATTTCAATATCTCAGCTTTCAGTTCACTTAGAATTGCCATCTTGGTGTCTAAACATACAAAGTTTGGTTTGAGGATTCCAACAGAGCCATTGCAAATGTTCCCCATGGCTTCAATAGCGGCCATTTTCAAAAATGGCCGACCACAGTGTGAATTTTTTAATATCTCTGCCATCGGCAGGCATAGGACTGTGACAATTCCACCCTCGTTGTAGAGCACCTCCGCTCCATCAGATCCATCTCATTTGAAAATAAGCTAGGCCTACTCCTTAGCACTGTTGAAAAAACTTGTGTCTTATTATCCGACAGTCTATTCATTAGACGAATTTTTGGCACACGACTACCAGGCATGCCCACCATCACTCTTGAATATGGGCAAATTACGGCTAGGAACTAAGTCAAACATTGAGAGTTGTCTAGAAGAACTAATTCCAGCTTCAACAAGTGAGACCACGGCAGATATCCAACCAGGCCATTCACTGGATGTTCCAATTGTTGACGCTCTGATATAGTGTACATATACTGGATGTAGCCGTAATAGTCATCATGCTGAAGTCTGTCACTGTATGCACTTTTCAGAGTAGGCCCTATGCCTCCCATATTTCCTTGCTCTGCATCACAAGACAGCTAGAGCATGTGCATAGAGTAGATGTTGTCATATCTAAAGAGACCATATTGCCACGTAGCCTACAGCTACAGGCCATTTTGGGAAATCGTCGCCTGAGAGTCATCTTCGCGTATGTCCATTTTTAAAAAATCGAGTTTAGACTTGATTTGTAGCAAAAAATTGTTTATCTTTCTTCACTGTTAACCATTAGGAGATACGACAAGTCGTTTTAAAGATATTTAACGAAAACTACTTGTCGTATGTCCAATTTCAGTGTTGTTTTGTCGTATCTCCAATTTATTTGGCCGTATCTGCAGTGCCGCATTCACGGTTTAAAAGTGGATTGTCGTATGTCCAGAGAAAGCTCTTCGCTGATTGGACGAAGGAGATACGACATCCCAATTCGTTGTATCATAGTGTCGTATGTCCAGGGAATAAAAAACGTTCTTTTATTAACAAAGGGTATTAAACTTGCGAAATTTGAAACGAACAAAGTCGCAGCTGAATGTCGGTGCTTTAATATGACGCCTTTGCCTGAAGTTTTATTGCGCTGAATACCTTTTTTTGGCGTCCAAAGTTGCGAAACTTCTACCTCGTTTTTCTCGGAATTCACAAAAGTGGACATACGCGAAGATGACTCTCAGGCGATGAAATGCATTTCAATATGTAGGCCTATTAATTTTCAGGCCTCTCTTCCAATGACAACATCTTTCTTCAACCTTCTGCACTTTGCAGACTTCACTCTGTGAAAATGTTCGGAATTAACTTTTAACCATAAATTCTTACAATTGTAGGAGACACTTTAGACCTCGCCGTGCGATTGAACAATTCATTTGGAAACAATTCAAGAGAAGGGCGATTGGAGATCTACCATTCAGGAAGATGGGGAACAGTGTGTAATAACGGATTTACAAATGTCAGCGCAAGAGTTGCCTGTGCCAGCCTGGGATTTGCGTATGTTTCTGCTGCATATTGTATGATCAGTTGATCACCAACTATAATGTAATAACAACTGTTGTCATTATAGGGGCTTTGTAATACCGTACCATGAAAATGTTGATGTAAGAACTGAAAACCAAACTAATTGGAACAACAGCAGCAGTGGGACGCGGTAGTGTAGGGATAATGTTCGGTGCCATAGAACTGGACGGTTGGTATCCACCTCAAGCCGCCACATTGGGACCAATCCAGTGTGCACCCTGTAGTCGGGAGCACCTCTGAGTAGCACTGTGAATGGGCGCTGTAACAATTGATCATGCAAACAAGCAGCCTATTATGTACATGCATGTTGAACTTGTTAAACTCGCCTGTTTCGCTGCAATGGTATATCGCTTAAGCATTTAGGCCTACGCCTCTAGTAAATTCTAAGATATAAGCTTATCCATTATCCGAAATGTAAATGTCATCCGCGTACTTGAACATCTCGTACTTGTACATCTCGCAATTGAACACCTCGTACTTTTAACGAGTTTTTGCTTCAGTTTTCAGCAAGCGAACTGAACTAGAGCGTTTGAAGGCCTAAAACCTTTGGGGTAGGCTATGTATTGCTACTACGTAATGTTGTGTGTATGTTTAGGCTTAAGCTGTCACTAGGGAGTAGTCTGCTCAAGTCTGGCTCTTCCAGGGCGATTGACTTCCGCCTACTTTTTTGCAGTCACAGTTATTATGTTGTTGAAATTTGCGGAGAATAGAAACTCGCCTCATACAATTTTGGTTGATTATTTTTACTCCATTTGCGAAAAAGCCCGTGCTTTAAAGCCCGTGTTTTATAAGATGTGCCATGTATGTCTGTTCGACTATCTTACTGTGAGAGTGTTTATTGGGAAATTGGCGTCTTATATGGTCCAGAACAAAGAGAGTAAAATAATCCAAAAACCGCCATAGTCGATGTGCCGTTGGGTGTACCAGAAGGGTTCTATGACAAAATGTCCCAGTGATTATGTCGCAAGACAAAATGTCGTGGACAAAATGTCGTGGACTATTGGACTAAGTGCGTTGTGCGTAGAATAGATGGCTTCGATCTATCCGAAGTTTCAAGTATGCCTATACGTGGAGGTAAACCATGATTGTGGACCAGGATAAAAGGGGACGCACCTGAGACAATAATACTATATAACCGTTTCTTACAGTCAGTGTTGTCTTCTAAAACAGATCTTAACCATATCTGTTTGAGCTAATTTTGTATAGCCTTGAATGGTCAGCTGATTGTTGAGAGTACAGGTAGGCCAGGTGGCTGAGTGGCGGGAAAGTTTGCTGCTGTGCGGCCGTACGCCTGAGAGCAAGAGAGACAGGAACAGAGAGAGGGACAGAGCGGTTGAAGGAGGGATGTACGCTAAGAATGAGATAGACTTGGGTAGGAGTGTGTAGGCCTATAAGGAGTGTAGAAGAGAGAGCGCTTGATAAGATGGCGAAGTTGTCTTAACGTTGTGTTGTTTTGATACAGTGATTGTCACGTCGTTTATGTTTCCTTGCGATTGATGGATTTTTAAAGAAAAGAAATACGAAGAAACTGTTTGTTTGCGTAACAAAGTTAAAGAACTGTAGATAGGCCTACTTATAACTAGCCATTAGCTACCGAAGTAAAGTTTAAGCTAGGATAAGCTCACAATCTGATTGATGGACTTCAGACTGGCATCAATTATTGTAGCATTCCAAACTGCATTTCCTTCTGCTTCAATTAAATGTTGCATGTTTCATTTTGAACAATGCTTTTGGAGGCAGTTGTAGGTTTTGGCAACACGATATGTGACCCATCTGACCAAAACCAGGCGTAAGTCGGATTTTGTACAAAATGAGTGTCATATATCTTCTAAAAGAATAAAGTCTCTTCTTTAAAAATGACACAAATCCTATTGCTCTGCCATGTTTCTGTCCAAAGTTATGAGTAAAAATATGGTTCGACCGTCCAAATTACAATTCTGAGAAAAATGCGTTTAAAGTTTTCTATAACTTAGAAATGCAAGATTCTTTAGAACCATGTTCATAATTAAATAAAATTTTCAACAAATAAACAGAGCATAATAGGCTAGAGGGAAGTCTGGACTTTTCACTGATACCTAATTTATTTTGTTAGCCACATACTGAATATTGCTACCAGTGGCGGGAAAGTGGAAAATGGCGGGAAAATTCATCGAATTATTAAAACAATAAAACCAAACAATTATCAAAAATATAATTAATATATTATTTTTGCAAATTTTTTTGTTTTGATGTGTATAAAACATATTTATTTATCATTTTGTGTCAAAAAGAAAAAATTGAAAAAAATTCTTTTTTTCACATTTTGGTCATTATCTCAGAAGCGTGTGTTGCGACTTACGCCTGGTTTTGGTCAGATGGGACACATATAGAGATGACCTTGAATTTGGATGCTCACGAAGCGTCTGTTTGCACTTGCCCTCGTTCCCCCTCGATGTGATGAGCACATTTAAAACCTTATCGATCACCAGCGTATAGGCTACTGCGAAATCGAATGCGTCCATCAAGCAGTGGCCAAACTTGTTCGTTAACTTCACCAAGAGCAGCATCGTTGTCGATTAGATCCACAGTTTGAGAGATTCCATTCAATATTTGTGAGATATCGCAATAATTCTAGACTGTAGCTGTGTAGCAACATCATGTGCTGAGAGCTTGTTTGCACACTCTGTAGCTTTGTACATGTATTTCTGTGGGTTTTTTGGTTTTCTTCGTTGAAATTCTGAGTTGAAACGTGTGTCTTTTGACACTACTATTAACTAATTCATTCAATTTCTATTTTTAGATAGACAATTATTAAAATGAACTAGAATTTACTCATTTACGTCCACGACATTTTGTCGGCGACAGCGACATTTTGTCAGGTCACCAGCAGAAGTAGTAAAAAATTGCTGAAGCGTAAGTAGCCTATATGAAAATATTCAAAATATGAAACCTTTTTTCTCTGAATCCACCTCCGGTTTCATTAAGGGTAATCTACTTGGATCTCCAGTGTAAGTTGTGCCTAATTATGCCAGCCAAGTATCTGCTTCTCTGTGGAAACGTCTCTCAGAATGTCATAGACTTGTTGTATAGCAATATTAGGCCTATGTCATTCAATAATTCTGTCTCCAAAGACATAAATAAGCAGGCAAAATAATATCTTTTCCGTGTCGACGTCAGCTGGTCGATGTATTCCAGATGCAGCAATAAAATTATCTCAGTTGAAGGCAGATGCCAAAGGTCCTCTTCGGAACAAAGTTTCGTTGCATCTTGATTGATTTAAGTAGCACCTCGGCCTGCGCCACAATATCGTTTACCCTGAATACTAAAACACCAGCCATGTACAATTGTACATTTCTACATGTAATTCAAGCAATGCCATGAAACATTTATGTCCTTACAGTCTGTAAGGACATTATCGGCAGACTACATTCAGACAGATGCAGCTAAGAACTGAAACATTGAGTTCCAAGGAATTGGACGCTACAAGTAGGCTAAGTGATTAGGCCCTATAGTGGTTTTTATTATTAATTGGTAGGCAAATTTTCACCAAACTTTAGCTTTTAAGCTTAATACTTATAAGAATAGTTAGTTTCGCCACCATTTTTCACGCTTTCCAAACTTTGCGTTGTTCTTTGCTTTTCATACACAAGATGGCTTTGTTTATATTTAAAAACAGTTACATCGGTGCAGTACTTGATAATCGTCATGGTGGCGGAACAGATCCAATTTGGCTTGATAACGTGAAATGCGCTGGAACCGAAACCGGCATAGAGCAGTGCGTTCACAATGGGTGGGGCGTACACAATTGCGGTCACAGTAAGGATGTCTCAATTAGTTGTGGTGAGTCCATGTTACACTGTAATACTTAAGTTAACGGAACCGTGTCCCATTTATGTTAAACTAACATTCCCTATCCTGGCAAAAGCCAACAACTCCTCAGGTTTTATTGCATTACTTCTGTTTGGACTTGAGGCAATGTTCTCATGCCTCTAATGTGCCAATTGCAAGCGCAGTTTGAACCTGGTGCCTTACTACACCATAATATGGTGCAGAAATGATATCATTTCTATTCATCAGCGTATACATAATTTATCAGCCCAATGTTATGTACGAAGTAGAACTATTCGCATAATTACATTTTTGCACTCAGTGCCTTAATCTAACTAGCTTATCTATTGGATTCCAGCACTGACCAGCAGAGTCAACTTCAGAATCTTAATTCTTAAGGGCATCTAGAGGCAAAGTTTCATAAGCTACACAATGTACATAGGCCTATAGAGACTACAAAATATAACATGATTAGCCTATATTTCATACATTACTAGGGCTGCCAACCGTCCCGGATTCGCCGGGACAGTCCCGGAATCGACCCTGTGCGTCCCGTGTCCCGGATTGATCTCAAATTGTCCCGGAATTTGATCCAGATCAAGATCCACTTAGCACAATTATTGTTCCTATTAATTTTTGCTTAGCCTACTAAACTCAGCCATGTGTGCGATGATTTTTATGTTCTGCTCTCTATCAGACCTAAGCTTATACATTACATTAATTGTTGGCTGAACATCGAGAGTTAAGGTCTTCAAAACTTTACAAATCACTGATACTCGGTTTTCGGTTTGGCATATTATAGTGTTCAGTTTTAATGCTTTTTGCGAGAAAGCGTTCAGCATTATGAACGATCTGTTGTCTAGTAATCGCAATTACCCAAGCACCAAGAGTTCACCGGCTTATAAAAGCACAACTGTTAGTCTGTTAGTAAGACATGTGCTGATTTCTGCGACTTTGTGCCCAGTGTTCTGGAACTGCACATAAAAATAGGCCCTATAATATATTAGTATAGGCCCTAAGTTTAATATAAATTCTGCTCTCCGGTCGAAGAACTTTCCTCAATTTGGGCTCATGCATATGTCTTACTCTGATAAGACTGGAAATGCTTCTTCTTGAGGTTGATTCTTGTCTTAAATTCAGGCTATAAAATTATGTCTTTTGATGATTTGTCTGAAATTATTAAGGACTTTTTTTATACTAGATTGTAGATGTATTCTATACTAGGCTGATACGACTTTTGTTACATTATGCGCTTCTGTAGGTCTAGATTGTGTAAATTGGTAATGGCACATCGAGTGGCTGAAGGCGTCCCGGAATGGCAAAATCAAAAGTTGGCAGCCTTATACATTACATTGGCTATCCAATGAGCGAGGAATATATTATTTTTAAATATGTCTTAGGCTATAGTTGAAAAATTACGGTAGTCCTTGTTCTATACTCGTTGCTCAAAGTTGGAGTTTGTATTTTATCAGTGATGATCAAAATGCAATTTTGATATACACCAAACAGGAACGGCGATGGGCTCTCGAGGTAGGCCTATCTCTATCCCTGACGGTGTCACGTCAGATGATTCACGAAAAATGGTGTAGGCCGGCCTACCGAAGCATGGCTCAAGGCCAAAAAGATTCATTCATTCATTCATTCACTTCTTTCAGTAATTTAAGAAATTTACATTGTACTTTTCAAGATCATCTTCTCAGAAGCGCTTCAGGCCCAAGCGCGTAAAGAGAACAACCTTAAGAGTATGACTAGAGTAGAACATGGTCTCAAGGGTTCTAGGAATTAGACGTAGGTTAATTCCACACGGAGCTCATTCCAGATTGCAGGACCAGCGACAAAAAATATCGCATAATAGAAACGCGCCACCGAGTGACCGACGATAAGAAGCTCAGCCTGCTTCGAAGAGCGGAGACAGTCACGGCGTTGAACGATTATGGAGGATAGTTCCCGCAAATAGACAGAGGCCGCACACGCAAGACAGCGCCAAACCAAGGAAAAGATCCGGCAATGGTGATCCACTGTAGCAAAGGGAGAATAATTATGCAAGACATTGCGCGTTTGTACATTGACATTGAGGAATCTTGGGATGCGACAAACAAAGCGCGCCGCTGTGCGCAAGGCCCGATCCAACCATCCAACCCTAGTCGCCAGAAGACCCACATAGAGGGCGCTGCAGTAGTCAAGACGAGAGACAAAAAAGTGTTAAGGCAGCACTGGGTTTCAGGAACGCAACTGGTAGTAGCAACCGTGGCATAGGTTGATAATATGCCGCGTAAAGTTAAGTTCTAGGTCATATTGAAACCGAGGTCCCGGACAGAGGATGAGAACTGCAGGAACTCCTGGACAAGAACCTCCAGGTCAATTAACTGAAAGGTTAACGAGAAATCTTTCAGAGGTTCTGGAAAAACGCAAAACCTTTATGAAACTTTGCCGCTCGATATTAAATAGAAGTTTGACCGATGAAAAGAAATAGATCTATGGTTCAAATAGAGGAATTATTATTGAAAAAATTCTCGCTAAAATAGGATTTGTGTTGATGACAAGAAGTTTTTGTTAAGGTAGAAGCTAAGTAATTGTGTAATAATATTATAAATTCTTGTGTAACATTTTGAAATTGCATTAATGCAATAAGTCTTGATAAATGCGAGTTGGGTTGATGATTACAAACTCTGCTTGAAATAATAGAAGTTGGATTGTTGACAATAATTCTTTGCAAAAAGCAGAAGTGTACTGATGAAAGTAAGTCTTGATCAAATTGATGCTGAACTTCTGAACTTGCCAAAGAAAGTTTTTACCATAGATGCTAAATTGTTAACAGAACTGATCTTGAAGCAGAATTATTTTTCTGAATTTGACTTTCATTTATCAAAAGTTCCAACCTGCCTTGAAGCGCGATATCAATTCGGCGACCACTTCTCAGTAATACAATCATGTTTGTGCTTTTTGCAGAATGTGGTGATAGACATTTCCCTGGATTAACTGGAAAGATTTCATCACCAAATTTTCCGTTGTCATATCCAAACAATTTAGATTGTTACAATTATATCAGGGTCACTTCTGGAAATACAGTCATCATTGCGTTTCTGGAATTCAGAACCGAGTCAAGCAGTGATTGGGTTACGGTACTAATCGAAGTTTTTTAAAGAACCACTCATAGAAACGGAATAAGCCTACGTCGTCCAGTAGCAGAAATGCTAGTAAACAATGAACAATTCCGGTCATGTAGTAGGCCTAGGCTATTATGAGTTGAGGAGATAATCAAAATTAAAAATGATAATAGGGACCGATTTCATGTAGCCTATTGTAGGAATAGTTGGTCAGCAATCAATGTTTTTGTAAATTTTAACACGACTTTAATTTTTTTAATGTAGGCCTATTATCAATCTGAAAAAAGAGCCACCGTGTAAATTTTAGAAGAAAAAACGTTAGGCTACATGCCAATTTGTGCATGACTTAGTGGAGGATTCAAGGCTGCTTTCAAGTTTCCTAACTTTCCTTGACAATGATTTTTCAATGACGTATAAGCTTAGCATTTGAGGGGACTCGGATCCAATGCGCACGCCACAGATAGGCTCTCCTCAAAGAAATCGTAATCTCCAAATTTCTAAAGCGCTACTCGAAAGCCAAGCGCAGGGCACCAGCTTATTCACGAGCGCTGCGTTGAGTCAAAAGGGTTGTCCGCGAGAGTAGTCCATGGTGGTCCGGGTCGCGTTACCATAAGATCAGAGGGCGGAACAGCTAATAAGGCGGGTGTCGTCCGGGCCGAGAATTGGAAGGTGGAGGATCAAATGAGACAGGGTAAGAGTAATGTCATAATAAGTTTCGAATGAAAAACCCGAGGAGTGATGGATAGAGGAGCCTGAGGATGGCGATGGTGTCACATTGGTGTGCGATTGGTAGTGATGGTGTAAGAACTGAAAAAAGATCGGAATTCAAGAGGCAGATTATTCCAAAGGCGTGTTGCTGAGTTGGATGTGGCTCCGTTGGAGAACTTGACATCGGGACATAACGTTTAATTCTGCATTAATTGTCACTAGTCGTAAATAAGTAAGACGCCAAATAATGCAAAACATTTTGCAAATCAATAAGCTAGTCAAGTCAAACAACAAGTTTAACAGATGTAAACCAATAAAGTATCTTAAGCTGCTTTGTGGTAGGTTAGCTTAGGCCTACTCGTTAATTCTCATTGTGTTTTCTTATTTTGTAGGTGACGTGTGAGTCTGGAAACACCTTTAGATCGCAACCCTATTCGGGATCAGAGTTGCCTTCAGTTTTGACGATATCTTCGTGCAACCTTGTTAATGTGTCTTTTCACACAAACAGTTACACTACCTCCACAGGTTTCAGTCTAACGTACAATATCACGTCAAGTAAATAATTTTTTTATTATCAACGCTTACAAGATTGTGGCGCCTACTGTAACAAACGTATATTAATGAATGTTGAAGTAATAAAAAAATATATTTATCTGAATGAATGAATGAATGAATGAATGAATAGTTTAGTGTAACTATTTGTGTGAATATTTATTGGAGATTCGCCTGCTACCTATAGGGTTGACTCGTCAGTGTTTTACAAGCTTGTTGAAACTTTTTTGCTTCATTGTGGTTGAACTGGCAGCGCTTCTGAGTGGATTTCTTGAAGTGGCACTAGGCTATATAAATTCTTGAAATGAATGAATGAATTTTGAGAACACAAAGGACATTAGCAGAAAAGCAGACATGCTCCTTCAGATCTTGGTTTTCCAATAGTGTATACATGTGTGCAACTGTGCATGGAGGTAGGCCAATTTACAAAACACGTGTAACTAGCCTACATGTATGTCTGCACAACCTTAATGTGTTCATGCATGTAAGTATAAATTTTGCTTGCCAATGTAGGTTTTGGGTATGACATTGTAGGCCTTACGCATTTTAATTACAGTACAACAAACCATATCCAATATATATTTTGGTAAGTCTGCGTGTTTGCTTGTTTGTGTGTTAGCTATGCACGGCCACAGTTTTTAAGCAATCTACCCCAATCCTTCGCAGAGGGGTCGGGCTCGACCCGGAGCAGGTCATTGTTGGATCGGTGAATATCTGCCACCATGGAGGCCAGGGTGGGGGAAAAAACCTCATTTCCCTACTTTTTCAGGTGTGGGTTTTGTGGTTGTTGTGGGGGTAGATAATTTTTTTCAGAAAACCAAAATTTTATGGATGACGTACCGGTGGAGGTCGGGTGTGGTGGGGGTGTGAAGGTGGGGATGGGAAGAAAATTGTTCCCAAAACAAATTTCACGGGTGGCGCACCGGTGGAGGTCGGAGTATGGTGGGGTTGTCGTGTGATGTGGTGGAAGTGGGGGTGGGGGCGGGTGGGGAAGAAATATTTCGCGAATACCAAACTTTTACGGCTCGCATACAGTTGGAGGTCGGAGTGTGGTGGGGTGTGGTGGGAGGGTGAGGTGGTGGTGGGAGAGGGATGGAGGGAGGGACATACGGACGGACGGACGGATTGGCGAGGAACGGCCCGAATCCTAACATTCACAGGCAACGCGGACCCCAGATAGTTAATAAATAATTAGCTTAGGTGATTGGCTACAACCAATCGACGAGTAGGATTGCTCCGAAGGGTGACCCGTCAAAATAGCCCCGTCAAAACAGCCGCGTCAAAACAGCCCCGTCATAATCGCCCAGCGACAAAACAGCCCCCTCATAATCGCCCACCGACACAACAGCCCCGAAAAAAGTAGTTCCCGACAAAATAGCCCCGTCGAAATAGCCCCGTCAAAACAGCCCGTGTAAACAGTTCCGTGAAAATAGTCCAGTCAAACACGCCACCGACAACTCAGTTCCAGAACTTCTATTTCAGATATATAAAAAGATTCATCCAGCTTACATTTCTTAAGCGTTTTATCATTCATTCAGCTTCTGTATTATATTAAATAAAACTTGATCCCGCTTCGATTTCTCAAGCGTTTTATCATTCATCCAGCTTCTACTTAAGATCTTCAATAATTTTATCCAGCTTCGATTTCTCAAGCATTTTATCATCCATCCAGCTTGTGATATTTTTTGACACAGGACAATTCTAACCAGGCTGGATGAATGATAAGCTCTTAATAAATGGAAGCTGGATGAAGGTTGAGTGATAAAACGCTTAAGAAATGGAAGCGGGATGAAGGTTTTATAGATCTTAAATAGAAGTTGGATTAATGCCGTCAAAGATCTGAAATAGAGGCTGGATTAGTGATAAAACGCTCGAGAAATTTTATATCCTAAATAGAAGCTGGATGAATGATAAACGGTTAAGAAATGGAAGCTGGATGAAAGTTTTATAGATCTGAAATAGTCTGGTTTGAGGAAACGGCTTAAATCCGACTTATATTAATAGTTCTATTTACCAACGCGATCATTTCCGACAGCCATCTTAAACTTTACAAGCATTATTTTCATCAATTCGGCTTCCCTCGGTCTATTTTTTACGAAAATTGTGTTCTTCCGCGACCTTGCCGGTTCCCGACAAAATAGCCCCGGGCTATTCTGACGGGGCTATTTTGACGGGGCTATTGTGTCGCTGGGCGATTTTGACGGGGCTGTTTTGTCGGTGGGCGATTATGATGGGGCTGTTTTGACAGGGCTATTTTGACCGGGCTATTTTGACGGGGTGCCGCTCCGAAGAGGATATATCGTCTGATGCAAGTCTAGTCACTCAGAAATTGCTCAAACCTTAGGAACCTACTCACAAGGAGTAGGCCTATTCACGCTTGTCCGAGGTATAATTGGTATGACTTCCACTTCAAAAAGCTATCATACGGGTCATAGGCGTACGAGGCGGGGTCCAGAGGGGGCAAATGCCCCCCAAATTTCGGGCAAATGTGTTTTTCGGGCAAAAGAGGCATGGTCGGGCAAAAAAATTCGGACATTTTTTCGGGCAAAACAGGCCCGGGAGGATTTTTTGGGCGGTCAGGGGTAAAAAAGTCGTCAGATTTTTTTCGGACGGGAAAAACCTAAGGAAATTTTGGGCGGATGACTAAAAAAAGGTCGTCAGATTTTCGGGCAAAAAACTTTTTTGACCCCCCCACTGCCGAAATGTCCCGTACGCCTATGGTACGGGTGCGCACTCTACATGTAAATACCCTACGAATTGATCCTAAGGCTTTAACGCTCATGCTTAATTGTCCAGCAGGCCAAGCTCCAGTTTGTCCTAAGGATCTTTATGACATGACACGGAGAAGTAAAAGGAACGAGGAGCAGAGGACGACCGAAGAAGAAATGGATAGATAACGTACTGAAGGACATAGAAGACAGAGGAATGGAACTAAGAAAGGCAATAGAACTCGCAAGAGACATGCCGAAATGGAGAAGTTTTGTTAGAGCCTCATCGTCGGTGAATACTTGACGGAGGAGAAAGAAAGAAAAAATTGACATTTTGCTGATGGTTAAAACTTACGGTAACGTACACGAATGTTATGCAACGCAGGGGACACTTGTTATGACTTCCATATTGG
Organism: Lumbricus terrestris; assembly: GCA_949752735.1. NCBI lineage: Eukaryota > Metazoa > Annelida > Clitellata > Crassiclitellata > Lumbricidae > Lumbricus > Lumbricus terrestris. The sequence goes on from OX457042.1 coordinate 46,446,409, forward strand.
CCTACAATAACTAAGTTTCTCTCATTTAATTTTTGGCTTAGGGCCTATTATTGTTTTTGCTGGAATGTGTAAGCGTGTCGTGAACACTTCAACAATGCTGTGCGGTTTTTATTGGTTCTAATAAAAGGATATCGAGCCCATAGGCGTATATAGGAGGCGGGTGTCCAGGGGGCAAATGGGTTTTTCGTGCAAAACAGGCATGGGTGGACAAACCTTTTTTCGGGCAAACAGGCAAGGGAGGATTT